>LIEC01011982.1:12284-102293 GCA_001925005.1 Drosera capensis
GGGGGAACAAAAGCTGTTAGAACTACATAATAATATCAACCATGAACAATCATATATTCATATTTTGTCAAATAAATCAATAAATAACTTCACCTATAATTCTCAAATAACATTGACTCACAGGTTACGGAGAGCGGGAAAGCATCCTTCAATTCGTATAAGTTCTCTTATCGTGCCAACCAGATGATTATTGCCAACATCTCTGGAAGAATAATTAGGGTTCATCAGTTATTAAATTTCAGTTGGAGTCGTTGTCCAGGATCGAGCAAGAAGTTTAGAAGATTACAAGTGCCGAAGGTTTGCAAGGTCCCTAGTTCTGCAGGAACTCTCCCAGTAAAACGATTTTCGTGTAAGCAGAGATAGTGTAGCTCAGGAAGATTCGCCAGCTCCTTAGGAATCTTTCCTTTGAAACTATTAAAGCTAAGGTATCCATGGAATGCACACCAAATCATTCACCTCAATAAAAAGCTAACAGAGAAATCCCAAAAATTTATTAACCTCATAGGTTTCATGTTTCTTACAGATGTGTCACACTTTTGAGTTCCCCGATCTCAGGAGGGAGAACATCCTGCAATTTGTTCCATCTTAAATTCCTGATGGGGAAACACGGAAGTGTATGAATCACAATTCAAAAGTTCATGTTTCATCAGAAAAGTAAAGAATGAGACTTCCTATTAAATTCAGGGCATGAAAACATTTGAATCATGAAGCTATCATCATCAATAGGTTCTATCAAATTCCACAAAACAAGCATATCCAAAAATACTTGGTATAAATCCCAGTCAGGTGTACCAAAAAAGACAAAAAGTAAGAGTGAGTTGTGGGAAAAAGGACACGCTTCAACCTTCCGATCTGAGGAGGAATTGGCCCTGTCAGCTTATTGTTATGGAAATCCTTGTATATGATTACAAGGAAAAAAGACTTCCAACTCCGAGCACCAAAAAGGGTAAGGTAAAAACACAATGCCAACAATCAGAAACTCTTACAGCCATGTGAGGTCCAAGAGATTGGTAACAGCAATGGGAAAAGGTCCGACGATTGAGACTGCATACACTTCCCTGAAATTTAAACACCCCTTAAACCTCAAGATCAAGATCAGAAGGATATAAGGAACAAATTCCCAAAGAAACCAAAACAATAGCCAAATTTCCAAGTCAAATAGTGTAGGTGTCAATGCAACTTCAATCACCAATGCATCAGACAATCATCCAAATAAATGATTGTTTGATATATCATTGAAAGCTCAAAACACAAGTTTTTCTAAAACTATTTTTGATATCTCCTCATCACTAATTCCTTCATCTATATTCACTCATAAGGATAAAACGGAAAGTTTCCTCACAATCATATAAAAACTCTTCCATCAATTCATTACGAGAAGGAGAAGTTCTCAAACGAACAACTACATAAGGATAACAATGAATTACATTCCCTAACCACAAAGCAAACTACTAGAAAAGAGCATCTTACAATTCAGTGACAACCCTATAATCCCCCGCCACAGAGCACGTGAAGCCAGACCAAGGCGGCAAGTCGCCATCCCCGCAAGGATCATCTCCTACCCACGAGTACACCACTCTCCACCGAAACATGAATCATATCATTCCATCATCCCTCCACGATACAATAAACAATCACCACATATCATTCCATCACCCCTCCACGATACAAATTAACAATCAGCATTGATACATCAACAAAAACACATACACAACTATAACATACAATTAGATCTACAGATCACAGAGAGAGAGAGAGATCGCACCGTTTCGTTTGAGGGCTTTGCAATGAGCGAAGTGGAAGAGAAAAGATAACAAGAGGGGGATCATAATCCGATGATGATGAGGCGAAACCGCCATTTCTTTCACAGGTAAATGTGCGATTCGATCTCTGTCTTTCCTCGATGCCTTGCTTAATGGTTGGATTCAGAAGTGCGATCAGAGCATTTCGATTTAGGGTTTCGGAATTCTAAGAGAGGAGATCAGAGTGTGGTTGGGGAAGAGAGGAGGAGAGAGATCGAAAGGGGAAATATCTGAATCTCAATTCAAGATCTCAGTCACCATGGCTGCTCACAGCTCACCGGATCGAGGACGATGGATTCTGTTTTCTCACGCGGAGATGTGACATGGTTTCGCTGGTGCTTGTCGTATAGATACATACGTCCATGATCCCTGAACGAACTCTGTTGTCTTCGACACAGGAAAAAATATCAAATTCATATCGTCTTTATTAAAGTTTGTTTATGATGGTTATGTTTAAAGTAAGGTTGTTATTGTGTTGTATGATGGTGATATCATTTATAGAGTTGAATAGACGAATCGGGAGCATAATTTGATCAAGTTGTCACATATAGAGTTGGATTTCTTGTAAGAGTGATATACAAATATCTTGTTTAAAAAAATAATGGGTTTTGGGATTGAGTTTGTGGTTATGACTCGTGAAAAACAAACGTTTAAGGTCAGTTTAACTGATATGTTTATACGTTTATATTTTGTTTTTTTCAGATTTCGTCTATAACGAAATAACTGAATTATTATGTGTACCTATAGGTGAATTCGGGTGAATATTTGATGCATCTATCGTTTATACTATAATGGATGATCATATCAATTCTATAATCTAGTAGTATGATTATCTTCATAAGCCATTCACTAATGTTATAGTTATTACTCCAGTTCGCTGAAGTAGCACATTTAAACCAAGTCTCATTTGGCCGCTTAACTGGTTTTTCACCTGATCGAATACTTTTTTTTATTTTATTTTATAAAGTCACCTGAATGAATACTTCAACACCACTCCACATGGAGCGAGCAGCTCACAAATTATATGATCTTCATGGATAAGTAACAAATCAAACAAATAACAAAAGGTCAAAAAGACAATTTAGACATGAACCAAATATGCTATCACAGGAAAAAGGATTCAGTTCGTCCATCTCGAATCAGATACAAATCTGTCAGCTGAGAATACATCAAATGCACTAGCAAGAATACCAGAGAATGAAAAGTGAAAATAAAACATGGTATAAGCCTGAAAGGGTGTCTACACCACTAATAAGAAGATTAGACGTGTGTCTAGGCCCGTTGTAAGATAAGATGGTGTCGTTGTTACTTATGCCACGGCAGGCATGTCCTTGAACCAGTCGTCCAATGGCTTACCGATGGAGTAAACCTTGAATCCGATGTTCCTCAGCTCCTTCACATCGATAATGTTCCTGCCATCAAAGACAAACGCAGGCTTCTGCATATTGTCATAGATCTTCTGATAATCGAGGGTCTTGAACTCGTCCCATTCGGTGAGAATGCAGATCGCATGGGCATCCTTGGTGGCCTCGTAAGCATCCCACACAACTCTTACTTGCTTCACAGCAGATGGGCTTGTCGGCTGGAGATGAGAAGGATGATCCCAGTCGAACTTGTTCATGAAGAGATCCTTCTTGATCTGGTCTTCAGGGACCTGAGGATCATATATGCTCAGCTGAGCATTGTCTCCTATCAGACCTTTGCATACATCGATAGCCGGGGTCTCCCTAGTGTCCCCGGTGTCTTTCTTGAATGCGAAACCCAAAACCGCGATCTTCTTCCCAGAAGTAGTGTTGAACATTGAGGATACAATGCGGTTCACGAACCGGGACTTCTGATAGTCGTTCAGCTTGATGACCTGCTTCCAGTAGTTGGCTACCTCAGGAAGGCCATTGCATTCACAGATGTAGACCAAGTTCAAGATATCCTTTTGGAAGCAGGAACCGCCGAAACCAACACTAGCATTGAGGAACTTAGGGCCAATCCGTGTGTCCTTGCCAACAGCGTGAGAAACTTGGGTCACATCTGCACCAGTCGCCTCACACAGGGCTGACATGGCATTGACAGAAGAAATCCTCTGTGACAAGAGGGCATTCGCAGCGAGCTTGGAGAGCTCAGCAGACCAAAGATTAGTACAAATAATTCGATCCTCAGTTACCCAATGTGCATAAACATCCTTCAGCGTTTCGATTGCCTTCTTCCCTTCAGGTGTTTCCCTACCTCCTATGAGCACACGGTCAGGATTGAAGAGATCACTAATAGCAGTACCCTCAGCAAGAAACTCGGGATTTGAGAGAATCTGAAAGCTGATCCCATTGTTATTGTTATTGTGGGTCAGAATCTTTTCAATTGCCTCGGCGGTCTTGACCGGCACAGTTGATTTCTCGACAACAATCTTGCTAGATTTGGATACATCAGCTATCATCCGAGCAGCACTTTCCCAATAGGTCAAGTCAGCAGCTTTACCAGCTCCGAGGCCACGAGTCTTAGTTGGTGTGTTCACAGAGACAAAGACGATATCAGCCTCGGCAACATGTTTCTCCACATCAGTACTGAAGAATAGGTTCCTCCCTCTGCACTCCTTGACCACTTCATCCAATCCTGGTTCATAGATCGGGAGCTGATCGCTGTTCCAAGCATTGATCCGAGGAACTGATATGTCCACCACCACGACTTCTATCTCAGGGCATTTCAACGCGATGACGGCCATGGTAGGGCCTCCAACATACCCAGCACCAATACAGCAGATTTTCACCATCTTCAGTAGCAACTGAAAGCCTTCGATATCAAACATAAAAACCAGAATCAGAAACACCAATTCAAATAGCACGCAGAGAGTCTCGACAGAGAAATTAAAGTCAATGCCAAGCCCTCCACATAAAACTCAGTCTAGATAGATAATCAATTCCACCCTTTCATATAACGGAACCACTAAGACGATGAACACAACAATGATAACCAGAGAAACGAGCGAGTATAATGCCTTCACCACTACATGGAATCGTCAACCATTTCAAGACCACAGGCGCACTATTATCCTATGAGAAATGTTACCAACTATCATTCTTCGTCTTACACATACTTTTGGAATAGCATAACCCTTCTTACCGAGACCACCAAGTGTGATCTGCAACAAAAGGTCCTGAAATTTTAAGACACAATCAACACACCTCGTACCGGTCCCCTGCCTAGAAGAACAGGTACAATAACCATTCTGGAACCAATACTAACCAACAACACAGGCCCCCCTCCTACAGGGATTTATCTGGCTAGACAATCAAAGCAAAAACATACATAAAATGACATAACCTGAGGAGGAAATCTATACAGTCTTATCCTCTGAACGTAGAATAAAAAGACTGATTCCTTTAAACAAATCTGATACCAAAATCAACGACCAAAGATCCATTACATCAGCGATAATCATCTACTCCACGATGATGATGTCATTCAAAATCCCTAATCAGCCACCTTGTGAACAAAATCAATGCCCATTTGAATTCAATTAAATAAAGGGTTTCTAGCACAAATCGAGGGCAACCCACATTGTAAATCCCGAATCGATCATGACCCAATTGTCACAAAACCAAAAATCAAGAACCCATTTGAACAGCCAAATAAAAAATAATGGATAGACTGAAAGTTTTGTGTACCTGATTATGCGAAAATGAGAGAAAAAGAAGAAGAAAACTAGATCTGAAATTGCATGTAGCAAATGGAAAAGGAAGAAGAGAATTTTTAATGAGTTTATGTTGTGCAATTTGCGGATCAGATCTTTGGTCTAATGGTGTTTATATATAGCTGTTGAAAGAAAGGTTGAGTGATCAGAGAATGTTTTCACCATAAGCACGGAACACCGCGAGGGCGTTTACGCGTTTGATTGTTTATTGATTTGCATTTGACTTTTGAAAATTGGAATATTACTGCATTCGTCACTCAAAAAGATATTATGTTTACAAGACAAACTGCATAAACAAGGATCATATTTTATTGAGGCATATAAACTTAAGTGTGAAATTAATCATAAACTTCGTTTTTCGTTTTTCATCATATAATATTTTTTTTTTCATGTAATATTTTTCATGCAATTTCCGATATATATGTAATATTTTATTTTTATATTTTTTCATCATGTATTTTAAAAAATTTTGTTTTTCGTCTTAACGATACGAAAAAGTTACAATCTCAATATCAAGTTCAAATATATAATTTAAACTATTTATTGTTTTCACGATAGTTTTAAAAAAATTATATTTGATCTTTTTATGACGTGAATCAAAAATTATATTGATATTTACACGTAGTCAAAATGATATATCTATATTGAGTCAAAGAGAATATTAGTTTTGTGGGAGAAAACAAATACTAACGTAATCAAAGAACATATGGGGTAGCAGGAGGATCCTCTTGGTCCTAGCGATAGAGAGATCGTTTATATCTAGGTAAGTTCTAGTGTTCGAGTACTTTTGCTACCGAAGAAGATAAAAACAGTGGGGGAATAGACACCAATGTCATTTGATATGTTCAATATGTTAGGAGTCTTCCAAACAAATTTCTTCTTGTTGTAAAACGAAAATCACACGAAACTGTATTATTTTTCTTCACCTTTTTTTCTTCGATTCTTAACAAAATGTTGTATCTTTTACAAAAGAGAATGCACGGCTTTTATAGTTAAAGTACCAAACAATGCAACATTTTTCTCCCGACACGGAGCCTCACATGAACAGTACCAAACAGTGCAAGCAATCTCCTCAAGAAATAATAAATGATTAAAAAAATATACATAAAAATTAAGGTATATATAATATTCACATGTATTTCATAAGTCTTTCCCTTGAATGTATTTATCACCTGAAGTGAGATTATCTCGTTAAAACTTTACCTGAAAAAATCCAATGGGATAAAAATCAGATCGAAAGAAAAAGATTCTGAAATCTGCACATTCCAATCTTTTCTCGAAACTTCGCAAAGATTATACTCGACAACGTTTTTTGTAAACACGTTTGTCAAGTTATCACTCGAACGTATCAATTTCACGTGTTTTTCAAAACGGTTCCTAAAAATTAAGCAAGTCTGTAGTATGCCATTAAATTAACTAGCTTGTCAATCACTAATTAATGAGGACATTATGGTATATTAACATATCGTGTTCTTAATCATGAGAGAGTATTAACGTGTAGTACTGTTTTTGACTTTGATGAATTGAATATTCCATGTGGGAATGCTTGAAAAGGCAGATAAAGGGTCATGGTGGTATGGGAACCGAAAAATAACGTAGAACAAGGGGTTTGATTGAGATCCATGATTTCATGGAATACTATGATATCTGACCCAACAAATGTTCCAATATGAAAATGGGTTGTTGCGAGTCCAATAATGTCATGTTGAATTCTAAAAGTGGAAGGCACGTAGGCAGTAATCTTTTACGCTTCCAAGTTCCGATTTCAATGCTACAATTATGGGATTATGTAAAACATGTAGTGCGCGGTTTGACCACAGTTCTCCTAGCAAGGAGAAATCCCATTGACAATACGGAAACTATGCTGGTGACTATAAGACCGAATTTTAATCTCATATTATAAACAATATTATCAATTATTATATTATTTAATAAGTATTTGAGGAATTTCGTTAATCGTTTGAATAGTATAAGAAAATAAAATACATAGCTTAAATTATTATTAATATTTTATAATAATTTTTCAAAAAATGATATTTGTGTTTGTCTTATCAAATCCATCCTGGAACTGGTAGTGTGTTTCTCATGCTAAAAGTTGCAGTCAAATCGTGCGGATTACAACAGCTTTACATTCATCCCGATATTAACTCCAAAAAAACTAAACTTATGATTTTGATCATGATGCTATATAGTATGATCCCATTTTCTGAAGCACAAACCGTGGTATTGACACATACGAATTCGCCATCGAACATGCTGCACCGATATGTATGTTTCCATGGACAGTTTCAGCTCCGCACGGACTCATCAGGAAGTACGGCCTCATGTTCTGCAGGCAGTGCTTTCGCAACTTGGCACTCCTACTCGGCTTCGTCAAGTATCGTTAGCTGATCATGATCTCATCTAATATATTTGATCGTCAAGTTTATGTACATATTATGTCAAAGAAAGATTATTTCATGTACATAAACCGTTTGACGACATAGGGGATTATGCCATGTGGTTAGGTTGTTTTGCTTTTAAGTTTATGTACCTATTATCATGCATGTGTATATGTAATGTGCATTACCTCGTGACTACGGGACGATACAGCATTTTTTTTTGGGTTAGAAAGAGTATGTTAGTAAATAAAATTGAAACCAATGTTCAATCAGCTCTCGTAGCTCAGTTGGTTAGAGCACCCGTTTAGTAAGCGGGAGGTCTTGAGTTCAACTCTCAACGAGAGCAGGAAGAGACATACATGTGTGTTTGGTTATTTTTTTGCTCAAGCGTCCAAATCCAAGAATTACCAGTTTCATACTAGGATGAAGTTCGTAGGAGTAGATTTAGAACCTAACAGACAGTGAAGGCGAGGCACAACTACAAAAGGACCCAGATATTCAAAGGCAGGAACAAGCTTAATCAGAATTTCATTCACTTCATTTTTTCTAGCAGTAAATGTATGGACTTGATGGGTAACTGTATACTACTTGACAACTCCTTACACAATCAGTGTTGCCGATACCTTTTAAATTACCACCTGTTTCGTTACTAGTCAAACAAAATCCTGAAAATCCAAAAGGGGCACAAGTGCTTATGATGATGCACAAACATCCTTATGATGATGCACAAAGGCCATTATCAACATCTTCTACGTCACATTCTAACAAGACCCGATGTTTCAGATTATGCAGTAAAAGAAAAGCCTGAACTAGCGAAGGATATGCATGGTGGCCCTGACTGTATTGTCCTGAAGTGTCTCGACACTGATGCTATTCGCATCATTGGGAGTGTCCTTGGACAAAGCATCGCTCTTGATTATTTCGTATCACAGGTATGTCGTGCAGGCTTGTTGCAAACTTCGTTTATCGGAATAGGGAAAAATCTTGCCCATCATTCGTAAATTATTGTCAACACACGATCATTGGTTAATTCTGTATGGTGAAAGAAGGAAATGACAGATAAGAGTGCTACATGGTTTCTACAATCGAATGTTAAATTTTTCTCAGGTTGATGGTATGGTGGAAGAATTTGCAGAAATAAACCGTGCCATGGAGAAGGCAGGAACGTTTACTATGAGGAGGAAGAAACTCTTTCAACTTGTTGGCAAAGCGAATTCAAACCTTGCTGACATAATCTTGAAAGTTGGCCTTTTTGACAGGTATGTATTGATATTTCTTGAGCTTAGGTTTTTTAATGCTTCCAGTTCATGGAGGCTGGAAGAAACATGTATTGTGAAGGGTGGTAAGCGGAAGTGTCCGCTTATTCGTTGTGCCTTGTAGAGTTGTTATGGATATCAAGTGTAGGATAAACCACCACCACCACCACCTCCGGCAACAACCCATTTCTTCAATCACTCTGAATTATTCAATTATTCATGGAATAAATCAAGAGACTTAACGGGCAGAAGTGGGCTGCCATGCTATTCTTGAAATTTTGACGATATTGGCATTTATAGTGGAATTCATGTTTTCTCTTTGCTGTCATGCTACTCAGATCTGAGATTGCTTGGAGAGAAGCAAAGTACGCTGTGATAAACGAATATATGCGGGAGGAGTATGAAGTGAATCAACAGTTTGTCAATCTCGATCTAAAACTAAAATTTGTGGAGGTAATTGTAACTTTGATCTATAAGTAAAATCTGTGAAGCTCCATAAATAACTTGGTAATCGAGCTGAGGTTTAGAGTTGGATTCTCACACTGCGGAACTAATCCATGCTTAATGTTTGTTTGGTTTTGCAGCACAACGTTCATTTCTTGCAAGAAGCATTGCAGAATAGGAAGTCGTATCTGTTGGAATGGTGCGTGATCTACTTGCTGACTATTCAGAACGTGTTATCGGTGTATGAAATAGTTCTAGATTCAACTGCTGCTGGCGCTATGTGATCTAACAAACCAATTGTAGTCATTCTTTGTCAAAGAGAAAGACCTGGGTCAATTTTTCGGCGACCAATTGTCATCATTCTTGTAAAACCTCAGCAACATCAAAGTTAATATAAGGGAATCAGTTATACTATATCAGTGCTTCTATTTTCTTTGGTGAGTCCGCAAGGTACAGTATTTGATGGATTTGTTGTGGCATTGAAGTTGATAGATGCAATCAGCTGACTTGATGTGCACCGGGTGTTGGAACCCCTTACATTAAGGATCATTGTAGGCCTTCCATGAAAGAACTGATTTAGCTGAAAGACGATTGCATCAGACCACACTCCTCCAGTTTTATCACAAGATCCGCTTCCAGTACCACGTAACCATATAACCCCGCCTGAATCGCCATCTTGAGCATTGGACTACCCTTCTTGATAGCTCGGTTGTAGGTTCCGGGGATTTTTCACAGGCAGCATCTAGGCTGACCCCAAAGTCCAAGAAGTTTCTAGGATTAAGGAACCATTGGAAGGTCCCAGATGAGCCATGGTGAGTGGAAGCAGTGATTGGCGGTTTAACTATCTGGTTGGTGAATGTAAACCAGTTGCGAATGCAGCCATAGCAATCATGCGCCTTATCCCATAATAATCTATTATCAACCACGCTGACTTCATTAACTGACAATCAGGGGCTCAATGTATTTCTTTTTCCTGGAGCGACGCTTAACGTGTAAACCTTGCTCCAGCATCAATCTCCTGGCAATACGATAAGCATTCCTGAGATACCCCTTGAACCTGCCGATATCCAACCTCACATCCTGTCCTTTCAGGTATATATTGTGCAAGGCAGACCAATTTCGACTAGCGATGGACTTCGAGTCTTTGATGAGAACATGATTCATCCCATGTCTAAGAGCCAAGCTACTCTCAGCTGCCTGTATCTTGTACTCCATGTACTCCAACTTCAATCCATCTGCCAAAATCTTGAAATATGTTCCCGCTAGCCAATCGTTTCCCAGGGGAACAATCTGGATGAACACGGAACCTGGCCAAAGGAACAACGAGTGCGTGAGGGCCGCACCATGAACTCCCACCATGGCATGGCTCCCATTGATGAGCCGATAGATATCGCAAAGATATGTATAAGCCGTGGGCTCAAAGACCACGACCTCAAACCCTGCTTCCTCTGCGGCTCTAATGACCCTGTCCTGGTTCAGTATCACACGGCCCACATTCCCCTTTCTGCTAACGAGTATGAGCCTCGGCCTGCCTTTGAGTTTAGGCGGGGGCCACACGAGACACTGACCATACCCTTCTTCTAGGAGGGCACGAAAATCCAGGAATGTCTTTCCATTCGGGATCAGCTTCGGCTTGATGGTCATCGGACCATGAGTGATAAGACCCACTGTGACTGAAGGGAAGCAGTGGGTGACGGTCTGGTTGTCGAGGTTGACGATGGGATGGGCGCTGAATCGTGGGAGTATCGCTTCATACTTGCTGTACCACCAATCGGTGTAATTGGTGATGACAAGGGTAATGTCCTGATCATAGGGGAAAAACGTGTTGATGGTTATGAAGAGCGAGAGAAAGCCGTCGTTGAAGTCATGGAAGAAGTTGCCGGTGAATCCTCCTATGCTGAACACCAAGGCCGGGGTAGTATGTTTTACTTTGCAAGTAGCATTCAGAGGAGCTGACGAAAGGGTGATCTCTCGTATGTTGAACATCGCATTATAATCATGTTTGCGTGGATACGAGCGGATTTTCTCTAATACAGGTGGATCAGTTGAGGAGCCTCCGATTGTGAAGAACGTCGCAGAGGCTGGCTCCAAGGTTGTCGGATGCTTAAGGCGGCACCAGTCGTATGATCCATGCGACCGATCACATGTGATCATTGGTTTGCTTGGCTTCTGTTGGACGTGCAGCCTCGATCTAGTTGTATTTGATGCTGAGCTCCGCACTTGCAGCTTCAATCTAGTCTTATGCTCTGAAATGCAAAAAAGGTCTTCGAGTATATCAGAACTGGTGAATATGATATCAACAGAACCTTGCCAAGTTAATGTAATGAAAATTTTTGCCATATTTCCTTTGATTCATTGGTGTTGCACTCCCTTAGTAGATTGATTGGAAATTTATTTCCTACTAAACAAGGTCCTGAGTATTGAGTCTTGTAAGAAAAACTAGAAAGTGAAAAATTCGGCTCCCATTAAGAATTCAATCCGACTCGAATCCAGATTTGGTGGAGACCCTAATGATCCAACACTATCAAAAAGGTAACAAGATTACAATGTATGGGTAATCATCATGTTTCTTTCGATAATCCGATAGAAAGGATTTGATCATTAGCTAGATGATCAAAAGCTTCATGCAATTCAATCCAATTCAACTGAAGTTGAGAGCATTTGCATGAGAGAAAGCATTTGATGATCATTTACCGTGTGATCCAGCTTGAATATTACTCCTAGATGTTTTGATGATCAACAGCACAGCGATCTGCGAAGCGAAAAACAACAACAGGAATCGAGCAAACACACTTCTCTCCACATGCAGCAGCTTCTTCTTCATTATTCCTCTTTCTCCTGTTTCCTCCAGTCAACTAGCTGTTTTGCTCACATCAAAACCAAGAATAAATTTCTATCTTCACCTCTTAGATGCTGAAATTTAGAGTGTTGAGATGTGTCGGTAGGCGTTTTCGGCGGCGTGATTCATGCGAAGATGGTGCTTTTTTCTTTCTTTGTTTTGAGGAAAAGGAGAAATAGACACGTAGTCAAACAGGAAGAGCTGAACATAGGAATTTATCTTTGGCGTTGGATCTGGTGCTTCAGGTAAGTGCACTTGATTACTTTATACGTTTTCGACTTAAAGCAATTATAATCATTTATAATGGATTATAAACCTTTAGGCTTTAGCGTGAGTGCGTGAGTGATGATTGTAATAAGTTTGTCGCGTAATGATATACTAGTAGCATATCTAGTTTTTATTTTTATTTTTGACCATATAAGTTTCAAAACAAAAACAAATTATGATGATATCTATTTCAATTTTTAATTTATTATTATCAAATATCGTTTTTTATAAAATTATTATGAAATATTAATATTGAATCAAATATCGTTTTTAGTTTATTACGATTGAGTTATGAATTTTAATATTCAATCAATTTAAAAAATTTCTAACATAGTTAAGAATAAAAACATAACATTTTAAAATAAATATCCTCATAATTTATTTAAAATGGAAAAAAATATCAAATATAATTGGTTAGTAGTGTTGGTATTCGATATGGTTGGGACTTGGGAGCATAGGTAGCAACTGTTGGTGATGTAGGAATCTGAGTACTCGCCTCCACCGACACTGTTTTGCGATATCATGGATAATGGTTCAACCTACCAAAAAAAGAGGATTACAATTTATTGCTCTTTGATCCGCTAGATCCTAAGGTTGGTGGACTGCCATGAACATCACTCATGATGTGGACATCCTACAAAAAAGGCAAAGGCGAACATTTGATCTTAGTCCGGGTTTTACATATGCGTTGAATCCTGAAGAAGATTTGAGTTACTGCTTTGCATCGAAGACCATGAGATTTCTTATGCTGTAAGAGGATGATTTATATACTTTACAATCCAGTCCTGTAGCAGTAGTTATTTTCTGTTGATTATAACATCCGTTGATTATAACAGATTATAACATCTGTTGTGCTTAGAATTTTGTTTTTCCGTGATAGCGTGGAAATCTAAGCTCGTAGGGAAACAAATCGTGCACGCACAAAATTTTATATGAGCAAAATAAACTTGCTTGTTCTGCTTCAAGTTGTCATTAGTGCCTTGAAGAAATTGCATCTTGAACTCAAATCCTACCGTTTCCTGATCTTGGCCATTTCAGCATTCTCCCTAACATCTATTTCAAATTCTTGGATCACTGGCTTTTAGGAATTCAGAACTTTGTTTGAACCGTAGCATAGCAAGTGATACTTCGACAGGCGATGACAACATTGGTTGTGGTTCAGCGACTTCTTGTTCCGCACTTCCTGTGTTATCCAACTGCTTGTCGGGGAGGGTGAGAGCCTTTCCCAAGGACGTCATGAGACTAACAGGCTGTTGAGACGATATCTCATTTATGTCCGTTCTTTCAAAATCAGATGCAGCTTTCATGTTTGAGTTCTTTTCCAAGCTCTCATTGAAGACGCTCAACAAAATCAAAAGGATCATTAGCATTGACCCTAGTATGTTTTAATACCAGAGCAGTGCTTGTATTTGTTCTTAGGTTCTGCCATTTCAGGTGTCTCGTTCAGATTATAATTTTCTTTGACTTATTTCATAATCTATTCATTTTCTTTACTACAAGGCAAGACCACGAATCTTACCTTTGAGTCTTTCTCCTCTTTTGGTACAACCAGACCATGCCCAAAAATGCAAGCCAAATAAAAAGAAAGAGGATGACAAAAAATGCAAGCCAAATAAAAAGAAAGAGGATGATCTTTGCTCACTCAGTTGCAAGATTATTCTAATTAGCCTTGAGTCTAGTTTGAAGCCATTAACACATGTTGAAATTTTTCGTCATATGTTGACTTGGCTGGTTAATTGGGATCAAAGACAACAAAGTGCTAATCGTTTTAATGTTTTCAAATTTAGGAGACCTAACAAGACTCTGATTGAGTGGTTGCACAGTTATTTGGATGTCATTTGGCTATTGATTGAGGGAGATAGGGGAGGAGAAGGGGGCGGTGGTGGACGAGTTGAAGGATCGTTAAAAATTAAAATTATATGTAATATGAATTATTATTTTTCTTGTTATGTATTGAAAAATATTTTAGGATTTTTATATTTTTTGAGAATTTTCCCAAATCAATATTGATGACGACTTTTAATTTTCATCACATTATTCTAAATCTGTTGCGACAGTTTAACATAAAGCCATCACAAAAACTCTTTTTAGATATAATATTTTTATAAGTAAGTTTTTTATATTAATATTTGAAAATCTTTTCAAAATATTCTATATGATTCAAGAAACGTTAAAAAAGATTTATTATTTGAAAGTTGTGATACAATCAAATAATAATAAATGATTTGATGGTAAAATCAAGACATAAAATTCTGCATGTCTTATTGGTTATCAATGAAGTTTATAATAAAAAGAGTCATGGATTTGAATCCCACTAATATTAATATTATCATTTTAAGAAAATGTTAGTTTAAAAAATTAAAATCGATTAAATAAATCTAATATAACATCTGATATTAATTTCAACTAATATGAAATCGTTTTTTTCTCACTATCACGTTCAGTATATCTATATTTAATATTAATTATGCAATAAACCATTTCGATGACAAACGATATGTCACGATATTAATGTCATTTTTAAAAAAATGTTAGTTAAAAAAATTAAAATCGATTAAATAAAATCTAATTTAATATACAATATCCTGATCCCTTTTCTCATTAATCATGTATCTTGATTTGGTATTAATTTCAACTAATATGAAATCGTCTTTTTCTCACTATCACGTTCAATATATCTATATATCTATGTTTAATATTAATTATATGGTAAATCATTTCGATAACAAACGATATGTCGGGATGTTATTGTCATTTTAAAAAAATATTAGTTAAAAAAATTAAAACCAATCAAATAGAATCTAATCTAATATACATATTAATCAATCAATATTTAAACAACAAACTGATCCTTTTTCTTATCAACTACCGTAACTTGATTTTTATCAATCCGATACATATCAAAATCTAATCATCGTGATTCTACATGATAAAATTCTCAATTAAAAAAAACATATCTAAATCTAATAACCATAATTTTATTTTTTTAATAAATTGTTTGGCCTTTAACTCCCCTAAACTAAATGTAAATTTTAATATCTCAAATTTAACACAATATATTTAGATCAAATAAAACAATATAAAGTAAACATATATACACAAAATCTTTAATAAATAAATAATTACAAAATATCTTAACAATTTTATGTATAAAATCCTCATTTAATATAATAAAACAATAACTTTTATTATTATTATTTAATATTATAATTTTTTATAATTTTTCATTTCATATAATATACGAGATAATATTCTAGTATCGAGAAGTTGTCAAGAATATATTTTTCGCATCACTGCAGGCAGCCGCAATGCAAGGTCGCCTTATGACGAACCAAGTGTTAGGTCCCAAGCCATTTTTCCTCGCGAAGCCTTGGGAAAAAACAGAGCTATCGAATAAGAGGAACCAGATTTCGCTGCTCTCATCGATAGTGCATCGAGCCCGGGAGGGCACCAATGAATGGTTGTACAGTAGAAGATGTATTCCATTCAACTATTAGGATTATAACTTAGAATTGTTTTTTTTTTTCCTAAAAAAGAAACAAAGTCTATGACTTGTTCTTATTCTTTCGATAAGCGAAGTCTATGATTTTAATTATGAAGAAGATTTTAATGATATACTCCTAGTACTTTCAAAATAATCAGATTTCTGAAAGGAAAAAAAATAGATTTCTGAAAATCAAAAAAATAACATTAACATATATAGTTGATCAAAATATATGAAAAAAGATTGAATTGAAGTGAAAATCCAAAATACACATAAAAATTCATTATAAAATGAGATGTAAAAAAAAAAACGGTACGAGAATGATTATTATCAATCTTAATGAGAGTGTAACAGGAAAATTTGGTGATGCTAATCTGCTAATGAATTAAGTGTCATTAATAAATTTCTAATTATCAGAATGGAATCGGACCAGCCAATCGATCGAACCGTGTCCGGTGGTTTGATCGGGTTGAACCAATGAAACAACCGGACAACTAATTAATCCGGTCAAAATCTGAACCCTAAAAACCAGCCGGTCGAACGGATTCCATTGACATTTCAATATAGATTTGTCACAATCCACACAGCGGGAAATTTTCAGGTGATTTTGGGCAAACCCTAATCTCCAAATATCCCAATTCCTTCACCAAATCCAAGCCCATATTCAAATCCAAATCTGTCTGCCTATAGAAATCGACCCATTGTATCTCTTCTTTGCTAAAATCAATGGTTCGAACAAAAATCTGATTTTTTTCTTCCCCAAATCATGAGTGGAACGCGATTGAATTTCAAGAACCCAATTCGAGATGCGATTACTCGGCTGAGATTCGCACCCACATCGAACAATCTCCTTATCTCTTCGTGGGATTCTGTGGGTGAACGTCAAAATCTAATCTTTGCTTTCCTATTTGTGGTTTTGTATGATTTTGAATCTCAGCATTTGTTGTGCGTTTGTGTGTGTGTTTTTTCAGACTCTCAGATTATACGAAGTGGATGGTTCTCAGCTGAAGGGGCAGTTTGAGGGTGATTTTCCGCTGCTCGATTGTTGTTTTGGAGATGAGGGTGAAGCGTATGCCGTTGAGTCGGATGGTTCTGTTCGCAGGTTGTTGCACATTAGTGAATTGTTGGGTTTGATTCAGTGTCAGTGAGGTTTTTGATTGGTTTTGTTTTTGTTTGATTGGAATAGGTTCGACTTGCGGTCTGGGGATTGTTGCTCGATTGGTAAACACGACAGTTTGGCTAGCTGCTCGGAGTATTCTGATGAGACAAGTGAGTGCAGTGTCATGAATCTGCATTTTTTATAGGTCTTCCATCTTGTGTGCTTCAGTATCTTATCTTGTACTGTGTTAAAGTAGAAGATATCTGGCTGGTTTGTGTATGGAAGTTTTTGTTTATCTATGTATACAACAAATGCATTATCGGTATACATTTCTTAAAGCTAGTGTTCACAAAGATTCCATTCATAGTACCACATTGCATCTCATGTTAGGTTCATATATCTCTCAATATATTCCTGCTACTCGGTGATTCTATAGAAGTATCTTTTATATTTGTGGATGTCTCTTCTCAGAACATTGTTGACATGGAAAAGTTTTGATTTTGCTCTTTGTATCTTTACATAGTAGATTTTTCCTATTATCCTTCAAAGACTATAGCATTTGATAGTCTGTCATTGTTCAGGTCTGGTGATTACAGGTGGTTGGGATAGAAAGGTTATGCATTGGGACTCCCGTGCAACACAGAGTTTTCAGCATTCAATCACCTTGGATTCGGAGGTCGACTCTATTTTGATTTGCGGTCTAGGTTTAGTGGTTTCCACTGGGGCCTCTGTACATGTCTATGACTTGCGCAACATAGGCGAACCAATTGATTCATACAGCGGGCTCCGAATAAAATGTGTTAGGTCCATTCCATATTTAAAAGGTAATTCTGCATTGCACTGTTATTTTGTTCTAATCTTCTGATGTGTGCATGTTGCATGTTCTACTTGTCTATGACCTTAAGCATATTGTGAAATCTTTCTTATTCTGCGGTGTTGGAAGGAGTTTGGAGGAGGATGACTTGTGTTTCAAAAGAATTGACACAATACTGGGATTAGATTCAAGTAGTTATTTTACTTTGCCCAACACTTTTTCGAAACTCTGTACTATATGCAAGCCGAAAACAGTAACAATATCAGTGGAAAGGTTGTCCTTGCTAATATACTACTCCTAGAACTTATGTACTGATTGCTAGGAAGCACATTTTATTGTTCTGACTTCAGAACTATAAAATGTGCATGGAGGCAATTATTTACCTTAGATATGCTGAGCTGACATGACAAAATTGGCTGTCAAGGATTTGCAATGGGATCTATTGATGGGCGAGTGACACTGCATCTTCCATATCTGTCCAACACGGAGAAAAGCGGGTAAATTTGTGTGTTTTCGTATCAAGTTCTCTCCTTTCCTTATGTTTGGAGGTGGTGGCACTTAGTCAATACGTTTTCTTGCAATCCCCTTGGAGTATCTACTCATCGTCAGCTGAGCGCTCTGAATCATAACTATGCACAATGTTGGATGCAACTGCTCTAATTCTATCAACTTCTGACTGTGACATCTTGGCTTTTTTTCCGGTTTATTTACAGATATGCTTTTCGATGTCATCCAAAGTCCATCAATGGAAAACATCACTTAGTATCAGTCAACGACATTGGTTTTAACCCTTTGTATGTGTAATCTTTGGCTGCTCATTTTGTAGTATTTTGTATGTGATGACTTAGCATTGATGATATCTTTCTTGAATTGTTCCTATAGCATCTCAAGTACCTTTGTCACCGGTGACAACTTGGGGCATGTTATAGCCTGGGATGCCAGATCAAGAAAGAGACTTCTCGAGGTATTCATTCTTGTTTCCGCTGAATCTTAACCTGCAAATCAAGTTGAATGCCGGTGCTTGTCACACATTAATGTTACTGTCGTTGGAGATTTATGCCGAGATTATTTCACAGCAGATCCTTGATTTTTTCTCATGTTGTAGTTGCCAAGATATCCTAATAGCGTGGTGTCCCTGTCATATAACCATGTGGGCGAGCTTCTGGCTGTGGCATCAAGCTACACATATCAAGAAGCGAATGAAATGTATGTTACATCTCGTTTGCATATGGCAAATAATCAGTACATCAATTAAGAATCAAAAAATGATTTGCTTTTAAGTCTTGAGTACTTTATCAATCGCAAACTCTGTTACATGCCTGCTTTTATTCAGTACTGTCTTTTGCAAGATTGAGTTATACAACTGAACTGAAGCACTTACTTTTTCTGATGCTAACAGTGAGGACCCTCCCCAGATTTACATACAAGAACTAAGTGAACGGTACATCAAATCAGTTTCTTCTCAGGTTGATGCGGCAAAGAACGACAGATGACATCATACCAAAAGGGGCGCGCCCTGCATGTAGAATTTAGTTCTCCTCTGTGCCTTGTAGGAATTGTACAAGATGTGTCCACATTCAAGACTTGATCAGACCCTTGAACCAAGCTAGCTGCCTTAGTCTAGGTAGAGCTAACTAACTGATTCAATCTTCATGGCTCTGCTTTGTGGCGTTCAAGGTCGTCTTCTAACAGTACGGGGTATTCATGCAAAGCTACTTGGAGGATGAGGAGTTCATTGCATTCCTTCTTCCCCGAAAAAATGCCTAGTTGTCGCTACTAACCTTACTCATGCCACTGTCAGGTCTTGCTTTCTACTCTTTCGATGTTGGAAAATCTTTCCTTGGCTTTTCGGGTTTTGATGGTTTATTAGATTGTGTAGGTCAATGGTATTTCTCTGTTGTTGTTCACCAACATCAAGTGTATTTTTCTTTTACTAGCTGTTTGTAGTATAAACCTATTTAGTTGTTGTACAACGTGAATTCCTGTTTTTGTGTACTATAGCAATTTCCTGGTTTCTGAAGTCCAAAAGTCGGGGCTCATTCACCTGTATGCAATCGTGTCATGGAACTTTGGGCTTGCTTCGTCAACACTTTAAGAAACATATGGTTATTCATTAGTCAAGGGTTTTTTTTTTTTTTTTTTTGAGCTACTTGAATTTTTATATGTGCATCCATTATGTTATCAAAGAGGGTATTTGATATTATTGTTATCTTGAATATTTTATTCATATAAAATAAGAAGCAAAAATTTTTAAAAATTATTTTAAAATTTTTTTTGTTTTTGTTTTATTCATTTGAAAAATAAAAACGAAAGTGATAAAAATAAAAAATAAAAATGATATCTTAGAACCGGCAACTATGCTAGACAAACAGTACTAGATTTCTAGCAGTGGGTACTTGGAACCCATCAACGGTCAACGAAACGCAAGGCACAATTACCAACTTATTGATAAATACAGATGATATGTGGATCACCGGGTTCGGAATGGTTATCTTTTGCTTTTGCTTATCGTATCATGGAATATTTTATTTGGAGAAAGGCAAAATGAACCATAGAGATAATGTTGGAATCGAATCCGTATACCAAAACGTCAAACCAATCACGTGCCAAAATTGTCGCCTGGGCCGCGTTACTCCAACGCAAATTCTACTCTCAAATATCTCCGCTTTTTTATATGCCAACATTTTCTCTCTCTTACTCTGAATCATCAAATTCCCCAAATCTCATCTCGAAGTGGGGATTGGGTTAGGGTTTACGAACACGTCTTGTTTTCTTCTTACTGGACTAAGCAAGTCAAAAGGGTGCGATGTCGGACGAGGAGCATCACTTCGAGTCGAAGGCCGACGCCGGTGCGTCCAAGACTTATCCGCAGCAGGCTGGCACTATCCGCAAGAACGGGTATCTTGTCATCAAGGGTCGTCCATGCAAGGTTCGATTTTTATCATCGAATTTGATTTTTTGTTGCGATGCTCGATTTGGGTTTTGTGGGATCTTTTGCTTGGTTGGTTGACTGATTGATTGATTGATTGTTGGGTTTTTACTGACTTGGAGTTGACTGGGTTGTGTTTCGATTCGGTTATTTTGGGAGGTGGATTGATTGATTTGGGGATTATTATGTGAGCTCTGGGTTTGTGTGTGTGTGTTTGGGTTGTGAGATTATTATGGGGCCGCGATGTTCAATGATCGGGTATGGGGCTTGACCTAAGAAAATTGACCCCTTGATGGATACATGTGGTTGGATTTGGGTTTGTGTTGTAGCTGTATTAGCTAAGCACTTTGCTTGAAGTAGTATTTGTGTCATGCATACTTCATGTTGAGTGCAAAATATAGGTGAAACATAATTGGTTGAATTGAATGGATGCTTGCAATTGGAAATAGGTCACTAGTTGAACCAATTTCACAGCATGGTTTTGCCCTTTATGTTGTCTGCTTATGTGCAAGATTTGCTTTGGATGCAAATTAGTTCTTGGGAATTCGATATCGTTGACATGAACTTCAAAGAACATGTATGTACTGAAGTATGTTTGTTCCTTTGCCAACTTTTAATTCACCTTTCTGCAGAAATTGCTAGATATGTGATTTTAGTATAGTATCCTTTCACTTTCTGTCAATACCCCCTCTTTCTATGCTATATACCCCTTGATTAAGGAGTCATTGATTTGTCATTTGGTTGAGAACTGCAGGTTGTTGAGGTTTCTACTTCAAAGACCGGAAAGCACGGTCATGCTAAATGTCACTTTGTTGCCATTGACATCTTCAACGGAAAGAAGCTCGAAGATATTGTTCCCTCCTCCCACAACTGTGATGTATGTACATTACCTCCTTATATTTATATCATGTGTTTAGTTAGAGATTACGGATGATTACTTATTAATGTTTTTGTGAATAACCTGCAGGTTCCCCATGTCAATCGTACTGATTACCAACTAATTGATATCTCTGAGGATGGATTTGTATGTGCATGCCTTTCCTAGCTCTTACTTTCACCTTTTGCTTCATTTGCCATAGTTCCTTCATATGATGCGTTTGTTTTCGCAGGTGAGCCTGCTGACTGAGAATGGAGGCACCAAGGATGACCTCAGGCTTCCAACCGATGAAAGTCTGCTGACCCAGGTCATTGTCCATGATTTTTCTCTCATTCTCTCCGCTATTCAGTGTTAACATTTAGGATATGTCGATATTGTTATACAGTATATGTAATGTATTAGGATTGGCTGGGTGTCATCTTCTTTCTGTTGAAACCTACCTTCTCAAAGAATCAAATACAACATGAACGAAACCGATGCTGGGGATGAAATCATAATTTAACGTGTGGCTAATAAAAATAAGCTAGTTAAGGTTCTCTACTGTGTGTTCAATGTTTTCCTTGCTTCTATTTTGTATGGTTCAATATGCCTGTGGTCATTGATATGAAAGCAAGTAGTCATCATCAAATATCATCAAAATCATCTCTAAAACTCGTTCAAACTTCATTCTTCCATTCATCATTCATCCTGGTCTCTTCAAATTTACTCCAAATGTCAAATAACATTTCTCTCGATCAATTCTGCAATAAAACACATAAAACTATAGTATCTATGTCCAAATATACAAAGTAAACTAATAACAAATAAGGAACTATAACGCGTCAAACGGAAGTTTTAACATAAATAGAATATGAGTGTTTTCTTAGTCATCAAATTTCCTCAAGCCAAATCTTTTCTTGTCCCCAAGTAAAGCAAAATAAAGACTCAACTTGGAAACTTGAAGAACAACGAATTCTATAGTGCGGATTCTTTTTGTTGTTGCATCCATTTGTTGGTACTCGCCTGACCCTCTGGTTTCTTGCTTTCTTTATCTGAACTGCTCTGAAAACATCTATTCCATGTGTTTGAAGATGAAGCAACATTTCTGTTAAAGTAATTTAGTGCGTATAGGAATACTTTTAACTTGACAAGAAGTGTTCCCTTCTGTGTTGATGTACAAGGAAGAGACCAAGAAAGATGAAATTCTTGTCTCCCCATGGAATATCTTATATTCGAATCCACAAAAGATCTTATAGCTTGGATTTAGGCATGGACTTGGATCGTAGAAAGTCTAAAATCATGCGTTCTTTTTTGTCTTTGGCCCTTTTCCCTTTTCCGTTTTCTCCTATGGTGTGACTTTGTTTCATTTTCAATGAATTCGGTTCAAGCTGATTCTCATCCTATCATAGAAATTGATAGGAAGACAGTTGACAACACAATGATGCTATCATGCTAAACAGATGTCCTTGCATGTGGTTTTGTCATGTTCTCTACATTGCACTCGATTACTCATTGCTTATGATATTGTTGATGCTATGTAAACAGATCAAGGATGGATTCGCAGAGGGGAAAGATCTGATTGTGTCTGTGATGTCTGCCATGGGGGAGGAGCAGATTTGTGGCCTCAAGGACATTGGCCCGAAGTAGCCATGTGTTGGCTGCTTAATCAATATCCCCCGAGTTCCCAACTATGAAAGTCTCATACCCAAGTCTAATTTACGGGATTTCCTGTTGTCGTAATTTCCATTCTGTCGCTTATGTATTATAAAGATCCTGTTGCACAACTAAATCCTGGGCTGAGGGCATGAACTTGCCTGTGAGACTACTTTCGTTCTTTGCAGACTTAGACGTCCAAATATGGTCAAATCGTTTGGTTATATTTGTGTTTTGTTTGATATCCCTTCATTTTCAAAGTTCCTTAGACTCGTGATGTATATGAAGTATGTCTTTAAGAACTATTATTCGGGATTAGCTACCTTGCTTTACCTTGCATTTTCAAACCTGCCTTTGCTTTGGTCTAGTTTTGCATTTGGCCTGCACCATATCCTGCCGAGCTGCTGCAGGTTTGGATTTGTTTTGCAGTATAAGACGAGGTATATATAGAGTAGTATATATTAAGCTATAGTGCATCCTACTGCTGCTGGTCCTCTTCTATTTTGCTGTACCATATCAAGTTTTTTGTTCATGTATGTTGTCATCCATTGTGTAACAGTTAGGGAGCTACATAAATAGTACGAGTTTTGTTTTTTTGTTTGAAACTTATTTTCTGAGAATGCGTTTTTTTATTTGACGTTAATGAGAAAAAATTGGACATAAAAAAATACACCTATAAAAAAATATTGCATGTATTATGAGATCTGGAGTTACTAATGTGCCAATAAAAAAATAAACAACAAAAGTAAATGAAAATGATTATGTTGGCAAAGCAAATAGCATAAGCGAATTCTTTTTATACAATATTAAAATAGAGCATTATTTTCTCTTTTTTTTTGGCACATTACAAGCTATATACTCAACATTTCTGCCATGAAAATAGAAAGAGGAAACCGAATCACGTGCGGAAGACATGCGAACAGCCCACGTGAGGATCACGTGCTCCGAAAGTCTAAAAACTGGAAAAAAGGCACATATCCGAAAGAGGAACCCATTTCTTTCTCATTTTTGAACCCTAATCGAAAATCCCCCCAAAATTGAACTCGGGAAACCCTAACCCTAGATGGGTATGCATCGAAGATCTGATTTGAGGATTATTCAGAGTCCTCAGTGGGTTCTTTCTTGAAACCTTGCATCGAATGTTTTGGATCATATCATCTTCATTTGATCCATCAAAACCCTAACTACATTGAGATGAATTCGCATATGCTCGTCATGGAATCTAGTTATTCATGTTTGAAATGGCTTTCAGATGACACGGATTCAGGTGGCTGATGGGATTGTGGATGTTGAGACGCGACTTGCGTCACAATCTCCCTTTCTTGCCCGAGCATCAGTGACTCGACCTATCGTGCTACCGGCATCGGTGACTTCTCAGCGTTTACTGAAGGCTATGGACTATTGTAGTTTCCAAACATCGCCTCTGTTGCCTCAGAACGTAAGTTTTGATCTCTACTCGTCATGTATTGGTTGTAGATTGCCGATTAGCGTTTGTGAAGAGTTAGTGAAAGCTTAGTCTAAACTTCGTTATATATCATGTCATATGCTGAATATTATCAGCTGCTCCTTACGTGAGGGAATTTAAGATTGCAAGTTTGAGAAAGTGCTTATATCGGGTCCATAGCTTTTGTTCCAAGTTTGGAAGATTGACGCTCTTGATTCTAAGTGGCAGTCAAGGAAGATCATTGCATTAATCTTCAACAAGTGACCCATATCAACTAGACTTATTAGGCATTCTTGTTGAAGTGTTTGGGGAATAATAACTTCTTTTTCCTGTTGCAAGAAGCCGGAGTCAGTTCTTACCTTGAGATAAATTTAGTGCTCTCCTTGTTGCACGCATTGTTTAGAGCTAGTAAAGTTAGATCCAAATTAAAAGGAAATAGTTTGAATGGGTTAGCTTGGTGTGGAAGGCTCTTATATTGCCCTGATATTCATTCCCACCTTACCTTCTTTTTATTGCAATTGGTTTGCATAAAAGTAGGGAGAGCACATGCTGCCTTTTCATGGTATGCTTTTGAACTCGGGGACTCGGCCCTGATTGTCACGATTTTGTGCTGTAAGCTTCCTTGAAAAGTTAGAGCAAACATGAAGTTCTATTGTCGTTGATGTTGTCCAGGTGTTAAAACTGGTTTAAAACTAGAGTTATCTTTCCATTATCCCAGGCACATGCACTCATGTCATCTTGAAGTGATAGTGTACATGCATTGGTCTTCCTCCTTCATTCCTAATGTGAAAACTACTTGAGTGGAGGATGATTTTGGTGTTTCTGTCGATTGCAAGTATATGAATGTTTCCCGAATCTAGGATGTTGATTTGATTTGTACGTTCCAATTTGTGACAGATATGTGTTTTCACAGGTCATTGGATTATTCTTTTAGTCTCAGACATTTGTTTCGTCTAGAATTAATGAATTATAAGTCTACTGTATGCATGTAAATGTGGTTCAAATTATTGTACAAGGTATCTCAAACTCATTAGTTCATTTTAGGGTTGCTGAAGCCAAGCATAAGTGTGATGGCAAGAAGAAAGAGACTTAATTCGCTGAACTTTTGAAAAGAAAACAGGATCCTATGCAAGATGCACCGGAACCAAAGTTCTCAAGTCTGCGGGCTTATACTGAAACACAATTTAAAAATCTGTAGGCATACGTTATTGTCCTTTTTTTCTTTTTTCTGTTTTTAATCTTGATTATTTTATAATAATTTCTATTTTTGTTGCATTTTACAGGATTTTGCCAGAGTTCTCAAGCAGATTGAATCTCAGTTACCAAGAATGGGTGGCATTCTGGTTACGGAAAAGTTAGCTTGTTTTAGCTTTAGATAGAGGTGCTCTTTTTCAGTTCCTGTATGATTCGAGAGAGCCTGTTATGTGTTGTACAGATACTAGTCTTATACCTCTTAGCCACATCATCATAGCCTAATGACCACGACCTCACCTCATACCTTCGCATCCCTGAGGAAGGGATATCAGGAGGAGATATCCTCAGTATGATCTTGTTATTGGGTTAGAAACAAATACCGAATTGGGAAGTTTATAGCCATCCACCATTTTCATATCATTAGCTAGGATTAAGCCGTTGCATGTCCCAAGAGAAGCGATGGTGCTCTGAGTGCCACCCATGATTGATACCAGGTAACCTTTTTTTGATAAAGCATAGAGGCGTTAAAGACACCACATCTGACTACATTAGGAGACTTGCTTGGTTTTGGAGTTGGAGCTATGGATAAGCTGGGCATGGGCGAAGCTGCTTTCGGAAATTAAGCCTCTCCATGCCTTGAAAACACGTTTGAATCAAAGCAGATCGAGCACAGGGACTTGGAGAAGAATTTCATATTGTATCACTCTCGGAAGAGAATCCCAACCTGAGTCCTTGTTTGGACTGCTGCTATGATGGTGGTGGTGGTCCGAACGAAACGACCTAAAACATTGGCGAATGACAATCAGCAGTACCTTCTGGTGGTGATGGTAATGGTGGTGGTGGTGGTGGTGGGAATCCGAACGAAACGATCTAAAACACTGGCGGCGGCGGCGGCGGCTGCGGTGGTGGTCGTGGTGGTGGCGGTCGTGGTCGTCGTGGTGGTGCAACTTCACACAAGAATTGGTGCAGAGTAGCTGAATCAGCAGTTCGTTGGCCTGTACGACAAAACATTTATAAACAAAAAAAGATGCTTTTTTTATGGTCAT
Source organism: Drosera capensis (assembly GCA_001925005.1). Classification (NCBI taxonomy): domain Eukaryota; kingdom Viridiplantae; phylum Streptophyta; class Magnoliopsida; order Caryophyllales; family Droseraceae; genus Drosera; species Drosera capensis. The sequence continues at coordinate 39,472 of LIEC01011982.1, forward strand.
TATAAAGATGTAATGTTACAAAATTAAATATGTTATATCTTATATCTCATACCTTTTTTTTTACCATTGCTTATATCTCATACTTTATCTTATCAAGGCAAAATTTGATGTTTTCTAAATGTAATGTGAGAGAAGTATATTATTGTCCAATGCTTCTGAGTTTGAAAGGAAAAAAAAAACTCATTTTATTTTCCGTTCGAATCCCACCATTTCTAGAAGGAAAACTTCTTAAAGAAAATCCTTTTTATTTTTCTTCCCAATCCTTCTCTTTTTTCTTATTTTTCTTCCAAATCCTTATTTTCTTTCAAGATAGTGAAAGAAATTCATTTCTTTTCCTTCTCTTTCCGATCAAAATGAAACTCACCTGTAGGGTTGTGCAAGTGCAATGACTTGGACGGATTACCTTTTCATGTCATTATCATTCCCGAAGAAGAATATGCCTCGATCAGCTTGGAGACTCGAGAGTCGAAGGTCGATAAAATTATAAATATATAACATAAATAAAAGATTATTATTTTCATGATATTTTTTTATTTTTTTCAATATAACATCATTTTTTTCATATAAACTAAAATATAATTTCTTATCTTTAATCTCTTAAATAAAAAAATTAAAGATAATTGATTTTTCCCTAAAAGCTGCAAAACTCAAAATATAGAGAATCGTGTCATGTACTTACAAATCTAAACACAGATTGCATGAAACATGAAATATATGAGTTTTTTGTATTGGTATTCCTGATATCAAGTTTATATTGATTTACACATCAACGTTCTATTAACTTACATATACTTATTACAAAGATCATCATTATTAATTATATGAAGGATTGGGTCGTGTTTCATTGATAAGCATGATCAATTTGATTTAATATCAAAAAAGTAATCATATTATGATTAATTTATATATTAAAAAAGCAAAGTCAAAACAAAACATAAAAATAAGATATAAATTTATAATAATAAATAAATTTTAAAAAATAAACATTTATATCATTTTAGATGTAAAGGACATTATACATATAATGAATAAGCCAGCTGTGAGATCGCCAGCTGAGATGTTGTGGTGCAATACCCATCTATTCCTTACCCACTAGAAGAAGAAAAAAACACACAAGGCGTCCTGTTGGGAATTTTTCCATTCGCTTTCCCGTTCCGTAAGTTGAGAGCATATTTGGACCAGTAGATTCGGCTTATAAGCCTTATCTACCATCATATGACCTTTTTCTTTATGGCCGAATAGGATACTTTTGTTTAAAAGATCGAACATCAACAGCATTGCTAAGGGTAGAGATCAAACGATGAGATGTCATCGACCACTCTACTCATTCAAGCAACTTGCTTCACGTGGAATAAGATGCTAGAATTCGATTCACGTCGCCTGGCACTTCCTTTTCCCTCCTAATCCGAAGTCACGATCGTGGAGATTTAAGATTTGGTATCAGATACGCCTACAAAAATTTAAACGCAAACAGAAATGGTAGCAAGATAGCAAAGATGTGGAAATTTTGTCAACAAATTTTCCCTTCAGAATTCTTAATACCCCAAGTTTTTCTCTATCTGAACCACGAAACGGAAACCAAAACTATGACGAAGATCTCTACAAATATCATGGACTTGAGGATCTTACAATGACAAACACAAAATGTAGTAGTTCTGGTTTTTCATCTGATTAAAGAAGCTTCTTCCTCTCAAAGAAGGTCTTCAGGTGCCAAAATTGTAGCGCGGCCACTGAGAGGCAAACAAAAAGCGATAGAAAACCGAGCCAGAACATTTTTGAGTTGGTCGCTCTGTTGAGCTCTTGCATTTCGTCTTCCCTGAAAACCATTTAGCAAAGTATTAAGCACGTTCAAAAGCAATCAATCAACAGCTCTTAGTAAGACTGTTGTTTTACGCAGGAGTCTCACCTGTCTCGAAGGTAGAACATCTCTTCATGGATAGAGTTGACTGTGTCCAACAGCTTCTTCAACTCCAATTCCATGACCTGACATTCGATAGGTAACAAACACGGTAAGACTTCCACCGAAGTCACAGAACATTTAGAATTACCCCGCCAATTAGAACAAGCGTAAACAAAATGTAGATTAGTACATTTCAAGAAAAATATCAGGTTGGAAAAATATTTCTGAGCGCAACTCCAAAGTATGAGGTATACCATAGCCAAAAATAATAATACATGAGTCAAGATAACAAAGAATGATGTAACTCCATCCATATAACCGAACAAAACCAACTGAATAGCGTAAATATATATGTTTGAGTACATTGTACAACTGTTTTTCATCCCCATAACTCGCAAGTATTTTAGTAAGCTCCTGTCCATGATTTCCAAAAACAACAACTAGAACCACGTATAACAGCTGATCTAATGAGCGAGTTTACACTACCTATGCAGGGAAAAAGAATAGAGAGCTATGAGTCTGTGACAATAGTTTATACGAACTCATTTCAGGGACTGGACATATATAAAGATTCAGAAGTTGGTGGTCGAATCAATCCTCAAAATCTGGCAAGATGGGAATTTAAAAGAATTTAACATTAATAGAAAGAGCTCAAGGAGCCAAGTAGTTTTAAAATACTGAGGAGCTTCTCTGAAAGAAACTCAGAATTCACGCCTAGAATAATGCTAGGCAAGATGTGCATGATAATCAAAAGGACATTTGAAATCTAGATAGAATGATATTTTCCTAAGTCCTAACTAGAACAAACTTGCAGTGTTTGATCCACCGAAACATCAAGCCATGAGTTCAACCAAATAGGTCAGTGACCAAATTATACAATGACAAAGCATTACGCATCAGCTACAGATGTCAAATGAACTTCCACTGCTAAGAAGCATCAGAAAAGAGTATCATTTGAAATTCCTGTATGATTCGTGTTACCATAAAAAAAAAGATCGACAAACAATGGAAATAATATAATACTTACAACCATAACGGCAAGTCTATACCCTAGTAGCCACAACTCGCAGTCACAGATGTTAGCCAGAGTAACCACACCAGTATAACAACACAAGTGAAGAAGTGTACAAGGGAAACAAAAGGTCAGGAAAAAAAAAAAAAGGATTTTGCTGGAATAAGTAGTGAATTACACCTCCATTCTACAACAATTTGTGCATACCGCATAGGTCTTTGCAGCCTTTATGCTTTTGTGATGGTTGGTTCCATTATAACAAAGCTGCTCCACAATTGGCTTAACTCCAAGGTACAAAATTTATGTTGAATCACCATTTAGCAGTTCTAATAGATCGTGGATCTCTTTGAAGTCTTTAGGAAGGCTGTGATCAGGCCATGAACATGCACACTTGACTTCCATTTGTTAACTCAGCGCACAAAAGCACTGATCTTGATGTAGAAAAAGTCGATACACATCGAAGGTTTCATCCTAGGATACCTCTTCCCCTCGTCACTTTGCACAGTTCTCCTAATTTCTCAACTCTTTTTCACTTCAAGATGATGCCTACTATCCAACCTCAATAGGATAGGACATATATCAATGACCCCGTCACCATAAATAGAAGAACCAACATTACAAAGACTACCAAAGCAGAAGGGCTTTTTTCCAGTTTGGTTTTGAGTCGAGAACAATCTTTCTAATTTCACTCGCAAGCATAAACTACAAGAAAAAAACAACACACAGAAAACCAAATCAATCCCACCACAACAAAACGAGCTAACAACTCACATCGATCTGGCCCTTCTTGGCAACATTACCCCAATCCTTCGCCGCTACACCAGTCTTCCACTCGAAATCCACCGTCGCGGTAATCGCGGGATTATGATCCGACAACCAAAAGCACGCCATATAATCCCCGGACTCCGCCGCCGTGAACGCGAACTGCCCTGACTCCGTATGCTCAGCATAGTGATAACTATTCCCATACGAAGACGTCACCTAATCACAAAACCACCACAAATAACACAGACCCAATTCACCAAATCCCCCCAAAACCCAAACCCTAATCCCCAAAATCGGATCTTTAATCGTAATTTTTCCCCTTACCCTGACGGTGAGCTTGTGGGAATCCGGGAGTGGGATGTTCTCGTCGTGCTTTTGAACGTGGTAGTTGCCGACTGTCATGGAATTGCTCTTTATGTCCTCGGCGATGCATTTTGTGTGGCCCGATTGGAGATCGAATCGAAGGGATTCGGTGCTGGAGAACAGAAACCCTAGCAGGAGGAGGTAAAGGGCTATGGCTTGTGTGATCATTGTGATCGGAGGAGTGGGAATTGGGATGTCGATGGTGATGGTGATCGGAGATGGGTGGATTTGGTCGGAGATTCGCCGGAGATGTGGGGAAGTGAGGTGAACAGAGGCGTCGACGACGACGATGGAGTTTGGTTTGTGAATGGTTTGGGGATGTTACGTGGTTGAAGCTGAGGTGGCGTGACTCTATTCGTTTGGGTTACGTGACACTAATGGCAAACCGGTATTAGCCCGTTCCCACTTAATTATAATCATTTGATTCCATCACATTTTATATATTTAATTTATATAGAATTTGATAAAAAAGATATTTATTTAAAAATAATGAGATTTAAAAAAAAGAATAAGAAAAAAAGAAAGGATGTGGTGGTATAATTTGATTAGATTGATATAAATTTATTTTCAAATAAAAAATAAATAAAAATATTGTATTTTTATTGAGAGTAACAAAAACAATATTGTAATTAAATTTAAAGGAAGGGAGTAGATTTATTGAACTTTATGAATTTTATATGGTTTATTGATAAATTCGATACTAAAATATAATTATTTAGTTAATCCCACCGTTCTTAGATAGCGTTAAATCTGATTACATAATTGGAGAATGGGTTGCTTATTGTGATTCAACCTTTCTCGTACCAATCATCATACTCATATTTTACATTAGTAGAATTTGACTAATGAAGTGATTTTGGTAAGATAATCATCTCGTTGGTTAAAGTCAGTCCTCTTTGCTCATTGATTTGAGCAAGATGGATGTTCAGATCACTCTTACACAAAGCTTGGAGAAAACATGCAACCTATCGTGCCACATACAGTACAATGAAATCAACATTCTGTCTCGTGATAATCACAAGGAGCTCTCAATCAAAAGCAAACCGACATCTGATTCCATTAGGCGCTCAACAATATGAGTTTCAAGATTGTCGTGAGACAGTGAGCTTCAGTCCCTGCTCCATGGATAGTATGGTCATCATCCGGTACTTGACAATGTGTCCAGGAACCAAGCTGAACTTGTAGAATCTGCATAGAATTGCTAGAGCCATCTTCATTTGCAGAGAAGCTGAATCCTCTCCAAGACATTCTTGGCCAGCCTGTGAAATCCCAAAAACAAAACTCAGTTAATTCTCGAACAAACAGGACGATTTTGGCGCCTGTTTCTTTATTATATGGGTGGTTTAGAGCTCATAGGATTGGTTCGATAATTGTAAACATGTTATCGGATAAGCATACGGTTCGTTTTCTGAGGAACTTGATGAGTGCTCTACCTGGAAAGCAGTGAACTTAAAAGTGAAGCGTTATGGAATAGACCATCCGTGAGCCACCTTTCAGGCTTGAAAGAAGCTGCATCTGAACCTCAATTATAATCCATCCTTCCCATGGAATATGGAACATAAGTCACGATACCACCTGCTTTCACTTTGGTCCCATCAGACAATACATCATCCTCCAAGATCTCCTTAGGGTCCTGCAATTCGAATGGCACTTACAGGCTTATACATCGCTTGATCACTTGTCAGTTTATCGAAGGTTTCTCGCGACAATTAGCAATACCATCTTTAGTTGCGCACCAGAGGGACTGCAGGATACAACCGGAGTGTCTCTGTGACCACTGCGTGCAAGTAGTGAAGTCTTGTGAGGGAATCATAAGTCAGTAAGTCAGCAAACTGTGCAACTCTCTGGTGGAAAAAATCAAGGTCTTTGCCGTCATGCTTCTTCAGAAAGATATTTTCTTCTGTGGCTCTATCTCGTTCGAAGTTCTTGAGCTCTGTGTAAAGCTTTTCTGCTACATGGCTATGTGTCATAGGCATGTATATTGCCCAGGAAAGAGTTGTAGCTGTTGTGTCTCGGTCACAAAGTTCAACACAATATCTCTTAGGCTTTTATCTGTTGCATCACTTTCTTGATCCTCGCCCAACTGGATGGGTCTTGATAATATGTCGTGCTTTATCTGAAGTTTTTGCCAAAAATTATCAAAGTAGTGAATCAAAACCAGAAGGTAAATATTCGATCCAAAATAAACAGTAAAGTTGTTAGTTTGCAGATGTCACAGTTGATTTAACGACTCAACCTCCATAATGGAGATCACGTCAGATTACTTCTATTATGCTGACTATTAGTATTGTTTCTTTAGAGTTACCTCGCTGGATTTGTTGTTCCTTTGCGCCTCTATAATCTCTGCCTTCCTTTTCCGAATGACAGAATATGTGAAGTCATCTATGATTTGATTGCTTTCACTAAGCAAAGCCTCGGATCCCATGTTAAGGAACTTCTTTATCTTCCACAAAGGATCAATGAATCTCAGTGTTACGATTATGTTTGCAGTGTCGAAAGCTCGTGCAAATTAGGTTCTCCCGTAAATTTGGAGCCAGTGTTCCTATCTCAACACCAAAACCCACCTTGCAATGGAGTCCAATGTCATCCTCATCAACAATTCCTATAAAACAGAAACCGCAAACCATTTCGGAACACAACTTTTCAGGATAGGCATCGTTTCATCATCTTATACTATATTTAAAACGCTGAACTCGCCTGACTACTATAAGATTTGTTAATCTGTACCTGCATTTCTATTTGTTGATTATTGAAAGAGGCTTGGCCTAGGATAGCAGCGAGGTTCAAGCTGTAATCCCTGAACACAACGGTGCGGAAGTCCCTCAAGTTCTTTGATGCAAACTCAAAGCTCGCTGTCTTCTTTTGTCTCCTCCGAATTTCACCATCCGCGTTGAATATCACATCCCCCAACAGGACCTCCATGTATGAATGGTATGCTTCGCCCTTCAAAAATAAGTGATTGAAAAGTTTGATCATCGTGTATCTTCATATACTAATATTTATCAGTTCCCAAATACGGTTTGAGAGCAAATATGACCATAGGCCACGACTGTATATACCATTACCGGTTGCCCCTATAGGTCTAGGTCTTTATAGATGGGATAAGGCGAGGTAAGCTCATTCCTCAGCTCTCCAGTAAAGCACTGAAGTTAATTCAAATGAAAACCTTATTCAATTAACTACAATCAACTGAGTAGAAAATCTAGATCTGTAACATGATTTTCTGGAATATGGCATTTCTTTTACCTTTGGATAATTGGTGAAATTGGTCTTGAGTACATGCTCCACATTAGCGGGATCAGCGATATATGTGTAAGTTGTAAACGGCATTGGAACAACAAAGTTCTCAGCTTGAAAAAGTATCCTACGAGCCAATCATGCATCCTATCATAGTTCACCAGCTGCTCTACTGCTGCTCCTGTCAGAGGCCAAGTCTTCGGGCCTTTCTGGTTTCGCCGAATCCATCTATGGATGAAATCCACGAAAGAAAGAAGACTGCTAGGATCCATGATAACATGTTGAAGAGCAGCAGGAAAAGAAAAAAAAAACAGAAAATGAACTTCCTAAGATGCAACAACGCAACAAGATGAAGGAAACCAGAATAATAGTATAACAGCAGGCCACGGAAGCTGAAGTCCCGTGCCTGTAGTTGTATTAGTTGCTCATGCAAAGTTAACCTAATAAACTCGGAATTCAGCAAGCTTTGTGTGCTTTGAATGTAGTAGACTAAAATTGGATCACTTCCCTTGCATGTGTCACCTAATAAATAAGATTCAAATCTCATGCATATTTTGCCTATCCTGATGTATAGGAATAGGCAGGTGAATATTAATGTATAATGGGATGAGCTTCGTCTGTCTGTCATAACATAAGCTCATGTCAAGGTAAAGTACTGTCTACTCACAAGCTCGAGTCGTCGATTAGTGCAATCTTGAGAAAGAGGATTCTCGCATATAGTTCATTTGACAACGCAACTCCTGTTGTACAGAAGATGAAATAGGCATGTAAGCTTCTACTCTTCTAGGACAACATCAGCAATAAGTAGTCATGTATACACAGTGCGGTAATTCACACAGGAAAAACAGAATATGCAGGGTGCTCACAGATCATACTACTCAAGAATAGTGATCCACAATTCACAGTTCACATACTCAACAATCATCACTTCATGTGAGTTATTTTGCCTATACTATAAACTCATGATACCGTGGCTTATCCTTAAATCCACTGAAGGGCGACATGACGCGTGATTAAATCCACCAAAGAGCGACACGATACACAATCGCATTTAAAGGCTTAAAGCTTATGACATTTCAAGTCGTATGTCATCAAAGTTGAAGCTTGTGACATCTTACAGCTTATGTCAGCGCATTGCATTGTTAGCTGGAACAACACATGACGCTGAAATTAAAGTCGTGATGTATAGTAATTGACGAATTCAATAAAAGTAGGGGCTTATGCTTATCTAATAAAATGGAATAATCTCAATTGATCACATGTTTTGGATTTGCCAAATACAAATCAATTTCAACTTGAATCTATAATACGGAGGGAGGGAGATATATATCTATACAGGGACAGGGTGCTGTCATTCTCCTGCACATGATCACTTTGCACACAACTCCTTTTTACGGAAAACAAACAGTAGCATGATTTGATTAGCAACTTATCCTCTGGTACTATCTATCTTCCATGACGTTTATTTTATTTGGATGTCTTATAAAAATTTAAACGTTTTCCAATTTAATAAGAAGTAATATCAAATCAGTTACAGTAGACTCATTAATTATTCTCACAACTGTTACATTAAATCGTATTTTTAATATTATTCAATACAAATTCAATACATAAATTCTCAAATCATATCAAAACGTTATAATTTTGCAGGACGGAGGGAGTAAAATTTTGGACGTACTATATAAACAAAAGGACATGATTATTGATGTACACATACAGCTATAGTCCATGATTCATGTGCCCAAGATGTGTTGGTGCTTGGTCGCTAAGTAATTTTCCCAACGGCGGATAACCAACGGCGGTTTAGTAATTTTCCAAACGATGGCTGAAATCATAAAAATTATACTCCTATATTGACATTGTGAAATATACACAAATATGCTACGATGAAACTAAACAATTTTTGGGAACTATCTAGCATCTAAAATGCGATTCGAACCTCCGAAAAAGAATGAGAAGCTAAACGCCTAATCGTCTTCTCATGCGAATTTCGACAGCAGATTATCATACTGCAGTCCGTTCTGCTGGTTCAGTATCGTAGTCCTCGTCGTCGGATCAGAATATTGCATGTATGGAATTTCCCCTAGGCGCGACCTCTCCGCACCAGTGAGATCATATCTGCTGCGATCAACGCTGCCTTGAAGCTCAAAACCGGAGCTGAATGGATTAATGTTCTCGTTCAACATATGAGGGATCGGTCCCAAATAATCCATGTCCAGTAAATGTCCTAATGAGACCGTCCTGGGAAACTTCAACAGTTGATGCTGCACAGAATCCTGATTTGTAGAACTATTAGCTACAAGGTTTGTGCCTGTCATTGGTGGCGCTTGTCGCTGTAAATTCTCCTCGAATAGTTTCTGGTCAGGAGTCCTGCCCGCGCGCTTCTTCTTGTATATCCGACACAACACCCAATCGTCCAACTACAAAATAGCGCATACAAAGTACAACAAGTTCAAACTAATGATACACGCTGAACAACATATACAAGTTGTACTAACATGTCCTTCGTCAATGTTTGTAATGAAAGAATCACAAGTTAACAAATTAAACCATCCAAAGAACTCGATCGCTCGAATCCTTAAACCATACATGATGTTCAAGCATATTTGTATAATCACGTAGGCTTTACTTACCCTCATTGATCCACGGTGCTTCACAGTAGGTATAGGCCGAGATTCACTGAGGCGATACTCGTGCATGATCCAATCCGTCTTGTTTCCCTTAGGCGGTCTACCCTGGTAGAAAACAAGGGCCTTCTTGATCCCCACACGCTTTGTTCCATTATATATCGCCTTATCCGTTCCCGTAGCCTTCCAATAACCCGAGACAGTAGCCCGGTTTGGTCTAACCCCATTCGGATACTTCCTATCTCGCGGGCTAAAGAAATACCACTCCTTTTCTCCAACTCCTCCTCCCTTATCTGAACAAACAATTTCAACTCATAAATCAATCTGCACAAGTTAACATTCCACAAACTAATATTATTACTGGTTAAATTGGGTTAAGATAAATACTAACCAGGCAATTGCCACGGATCAAACTTATATATATCGACTTCAGGGATGATGGAAACAGGACAAGGTCGCGACATGGCTTGGTTCTTGAGATAGTGCACGATCAGCTCCTCATCCGTCGGGTGGAACCTGAACCCTGGCGGTAAATTCGAAACCGCCTTTCCCGCCATTGATGAAACTTAGTTAGTTATGATCAATCTGAACTTAGTTTATGATTCCTCTTCTTTGCTGTAGCGATGCTTGAGAGGGAGTCATGAAATGTTTGCAAGGTGAGGTGACAACATTATATTTGTGATGGTTTTCTGTCGGTGTGACCATGACCATGAGAGATCATACGAATGTGGGCTTTCATGTTGTGGTGGTGACGTTTGATTTTGATTCTTTGGACTTTTTGCATGGTGGATATGCTTGCAATAGGAGAATGGGAGCATATACTTTCAATTGTAGATAGACATGGATGGTACAAAGTGTTCCTTTCTTGATTTGCTTGGACCAATTATTGTCCTAACTTTTGGATGATCAAATGCTAAAAAAAATGTCAAAATATTTCTCATACACACAAATAAATAATAAATAATAAATAATAAACAAATCATAATTTCATAAATAGAATAGCAACAAAAAGATCTTGTTCTGACGTCGTAAAAGATATTCACAATTGATTTTACGTTTTTAGAGAAAAGTGAAGTGATTACTTTTCACTCCTGTCTCGACTTATAACTTGTTATTGACATAATGGGCACACACCATGCGTGGATTATCCTCAACTCAAAGCGGATAATGAGGAAATCAAAACATGCAAGTAAACAGACAAAAGAGTTAAATTGCAACTTTTAACTTTGATTATTTCTTCTTTTATGACTTGTTCCATGTAAAAGGAAGTTGCCTTTTGAGAAGTTAGGGAGAAAACCACTTTTGTTAATCATTCATCATGACATAAAATAACTTTCAAATTTAAGAAAGTACCCGATAAGAATAACTTGGAAAATTATACCCTTGACATTTCTTTTTCAAAAAATAGATTATCCAAACTTTCACATCATTACGTGGTACTTGCTACGTTGTCAAACCCAATCTCGGGCTACGTTGTTAAACGCGCAATCTCGGAATACCGGCAAATCATAAGTTAAGATATATTAATAACATCTTATACGATTATTTTCTTCATTTCATAATATAAATAACTTTTGTTTATTTGGATCACTTCAAAATATATCAATATATCATATTTAGTAATATTTTCATATAAAAAAATCAAAACAAATCATCATCTGTTTTGATACATCCATTATCTTTTCTTACAAATTATACAACAAACCTTATTACCACTAAAAAATTCTTTCATCAAATTTTACAAAAATTCAACATCCGTATAAATCCGCGTACGGGATCAAGATGTTGCCTATATTATGGAGCTGAGAGAATATGTAATAAGTTTGAGCTTTTAGTTCCTCTGAAAATTATTCTGATAATTAAATTTTGTTAATGTTAGCTCTCATAAGTTCTGCTTAATAAAAGCGACAAATTTGAACTCTTTGCCGTCTCATCTAAAGTCCCAAATATGTAAAAACAAAGAGTTTAGCATCATGAGACAAAACCTTGTTTTTTTTTCTAATTTTATACGACCTCGACTTTGACCTGGACTCGTTGGTTCACATTTAGACACCTCATCATTTGGGCCTGTCCATCCATATTGGACCACATCGACAGCCCAATATCGACTTGCTCGAAAGGTAGCTAACGTGTTAGAGTTGAGACATGGACCGTTCGATGAAGATCAACCTTGCCACGTGGAGAGCTGGGATGGGATCCTTTCATGTGTGATTGTTTGACGAGGAAAAATGGAAGTGGAATTGCAGCCGTCAATGTCGCAAGTACTAGGTGGCTCGGTGTAATTTGATGGGCATGTTTGTCGAGTCGTGGATCAACTAGTCACAACGAATTTTAAGACAAAGATGACAATTCCAAGGGTTAAACAAGAATATGTCTTTATTGTCGTGGTCGATTAGTCTTAATTATATTTCTATTTTCGTTTTATAATTATTTCAATATTTTCTTGTGTTATTTTATACGTAATTTGAAAATATTCATTATTTATATAAATAATATAATTTAAATTTTCTATTAGTCATGATTATGATATGTAACGTTTATTATCGTTAATATTTCACGATATTTTTTTAAAAAAACAACAATTGATCTTTCTACAACATTAGTCAAATCTTTTATCATCATTTGTGTTTGGACAAAATAGTATAATATTTTTGGGATGGGAAAGAAATACATTTAATCCCATTGAACTTTTGATATTTTGTATTTTATCCTCTCAACTTTGAAAACATTAATTTTATGCCAAAAAATATATTTTTTTTCACAAGATCTTGTGTCAAGAATTAAGATCTTTTTTTAAAATTTAAATGATTAAATATTTATTTTCAAAAAAAAGTGTAAAACATCTTCAGATATTAAACGTTATTTTTCCTTTTGGATATACGTGGAGGATGATTTGATGATTTATTCATTTGTCCGCTAGCTCCGGACGGCTTGTAAGCTCTCCTCGTTTATCGATAAAGTATCGATTCTTCGCCTTATCGTGAAAGTTCCCACTTTCTTTACCAGTAACGAGGAAAATTCCTTGATATCGACCCCATGCTGGCCCATGGCGGTATGCAGCTAGTACATAGACGAAGGAATTCGTCGGTGATGTTTGACTAACAGCTCTTTAAAAAAGTCAAAACTCTAAAGTTTTTAATATGACGATGAACATGTTAAGGTGGCACAGATTCTAAGACTATTCAGAGAATTAAGCGAGAGCGTCGATGTTTATAATCAATTACTAACTCAAACACGCGCTGTTAATGGAATGAATATTACATACGACAGGAGTATGAATTAATCACTGCGAGTAAAGTAACGTAGCTGGAATGGTCCGGCCCAATTCCATCGCCGCCGGCTTTCATACGGAACATAGACACTGCTGCGGAGTACGGAGTATTTATTCAAGAGGCCCATTCTATGCCCAATACTACCCAGCCCAATAGCTCATCAACCCATCCCCGATTAAAAACAAAAAGATAGACAACAATATTCATAATTTTTTTTTTATCAAAATGTGACTTTTAAAATAACCAAAAATAAGTAAATCTTTTATTATATGATTGAAAAAAAAGATTCATTATCAATAAGATAATCCTCATTGATTATTAAAATTTTTTCTATATGGTAAACTGAATGATTGAACACATTGCATGAAGAAGAGAAAAAATTTCATAAAATTTCATACTCAACAAATTCTGATTTTCTTAAGTTAATTGTAAAGAATAAACCAAACACTCATGCACTTCTTTTATGCTTGTATGTAAAACACATCAAAATAATAAACTCACATGATTTTATCAAAATAATTGTTTCATTACCATAAAAAAGCATACTTCATCTTTGATCATTATTCTATTCTTTTCAATGGTTTTTTTCCCGTTTTTTGGTCAATAACTTCACCATTTTACGATCTGATTCAACAATTCCTAACTTCTTATACTACCAAGTCATCAAAATATCAAAAATCTTTGCTGAAAAGAAGCAGTCAACACCTGCTTTAAAAAAAATTGGTAATGAAGTGTTGTCGTGTGATCACTAAATCACACTGTTCACAGCTCACAAAACAGAAACACAACCACAAAAATGGGGGAACAATTACTAGGATTAGTGGGAGCAGTTCCACCTAATTAAAATTGATTGAATAAATGAATGAATGAATGGGGACCCTTCATTCAAGATTAGGGTTTGGTTTGGTCACACTGTTTGTTTGTTTTTTGCTATGTCGATTGTTTCTGCTCCATAATAATTCACCTCAGCCTCTCTCTCAGCGGATTGTCCACAGTTCTCATCCATTCATCATCGTCATCATATGCTACTGATTGTGCTACAGATGAGCTGTTGTTCCTGGTATAGGTTACCCCTCTCTATTGTTTGTTTCTTTTTTTGAGAAAGATGAAAAGTTGATGGAATTCATTGATGGGTTTGAGAGCTTTGTGGAATTGGTGGATAGGTTTGAGAGATTGATGGAATTCGTTGATGGGTTTGGGAGCTTGGTGGGATTCGTTGTTGGGTTTGAGAGTTCGATGGAATTCATTGACGGGTTCGTGGGCTTGATGGTATTCATTGATGGGTCTTGAAGCTTGATGGATTTCATTGATGGTTTTGAAGCTTGATAGAATTCATTGATGGGTTTGAAAGCTTGATGAATAATTTTGTGGTCCTGGATTGTTTCTATTTGATTCAGCAGCCTTGTGTTCTATATCTTTTGGTGTTCTCGGAGGGAAAAGAGCGCTGGATAGCTTGTAGCGCTTTGTCTTGGGAGTTATGGATTATGTTTCTCTCCTATCTGCAGTGTTATTCTTCTTGTTTGCTGGTTCTTTTGCCAATTATAAGTGCGTGTGTCACTGTTGATGCTCTTGCTGGGTCAGCTGGTGGTGTATGTATTTTTCCATTTTACTTGAAAGTTAGTCGTTGCAGAGATCAAACTGCTGGTTCCCAGAGTGGGGTGGTGTTGAATTGAGTGTGTTACTTTGATTAGATTACCTATGCACAAGGATCTTCGATCTAAGGGATGAGGTGTAGCGTGTCATTGACTTTAGGTTGTGTATTAATCCACCCGTGTGAGTTGTGGAAGTTCTTGTAGTATAGGTGTGGAAGTCTTGAGGAAGAATATCATTTGCTAACAGGTTGACACAGGCTTTAAAAGTAGTTCCAAGTTGTAGCCGCCTTTCGTGTCTGCATCTGTGTGATTGTCTGACATTTTTTGCTTGTGAGATCTTCACTGGTTGAATGTTTTGGCCATTGCAAGTTCTTCTGGTCATAAGTTTCGATGATATTCTCAGAAGACAGTTGGAGCTTTTTCTTTTTCTTTTTTTGAAATACTTGGAGCTTAAACATTAAGTTCTGACTTTTTATATGACACGATTTGGTAACAACTTGAATGATTGTGATTGGCTAGCCATATGCTATTTCCCTTAGCTAAGCATGGAAAAAACCATACTTCTCTTCACACATAAGTGATTTGCAATCTCAATAGCATAATGCTCATGGAAACTAGTGGTCAAGGTGAGTTCTTTGAGATTGATGGTTAGCTCAAGATTCTCATTATGGTGTCATTTACGCTTGTGACTCATGGTGTGTTGCTGATGTTCCCGTTTCCATTGAATTTTTTTTTCTTCTTCTTTGATGGCCTTTTTGAGATCATCTTGTTGTTCATCCTATGAAGTAAACACCTTTGTACTCTTTTCCTGCAGCCTGCTGCTCCTGAACTTATTAAACACTACTTCATCTGGTTGGAAGACTTGAAGCATGTATCTAGAGATTAGATATTCTTTTTGTTGCTACCCTTATTGGTGAATTCCCACTAATATGGCAGTAATCAATTCTGAACATGGGATCGATTGTCTTCTTCCAAGTACTCCAATCTTGTACCTGAAAAGAAGAGTGTAGACCTGCTCATCATCATCATCCCTTTTCTTGGAAGGTTCAAGCACACTATTTTGTTTGTTTGGTAAAATATAGCTAAGACGGGGTCCCTTTGCTGCGTGGCCGCTAGGCCACATGGATCAACTCGTACCAGCACAGATTGGTCTATGGCTCCTCATGAGCCATATTGGCGAACTAACTCTAGCTTCTCACCACCTATACAAAGATGGGATTATCGACTCCACTCTGAAGGGATACGACATGGTTCCAATGACAGTATTCAGTTATCCGGATCTTCTATGTCGTCAAATAGTAAAGATAGTCGAAGCTGGCTGAGGGGCAATCACCATCCTACCCATCGATATTCTGCATCTGACGGTACTGGGCTGTATTTTAGCAGCCCTTCTGACACCTCGCTTTTCCAGCCCTGGACACCTCCACCAGTACAAGAAATCTGTGCTGATGACGCTGCAAGCTCATCAAAGAGAGGTAATTCTTACTGGAACTGCAGTGTGTCATGCTTTCTCTCTCTTTTGGTTGTCTCGTTAAGATTCAATTGGTTTAAGCTTTTGTAGTGCTTTAAAATTTAAATTCACAAAGAATATTATCCATGTAGGCTTCCTACATCCGGTTGAGATTGCATGTCTTAGTTGCCAAGAATGTTTGGAACTTCGTAGTTGTAATATGATTTATGTGGATTAAGGTTTTCAGTACTATTTTGATTACACGAACTTTGTCATAACTCCCGGTGAGTGGGTGACCACAACAGAAAACTTGGTGGAATATGCGTCATGTTTTGCAAATTACATGTCATCTCCAAATATGGGGACTAGGACGACAAATTTTAGGAATAGGTCATTACATGTCTTTTCCATTTATATGATCCTAACAGAGGAAACACAGCCTTCACTTCATAATCCTTTTTATCAACATAGCGAAGGAAGTGGATGGTAGGCTTGAAGTCCTCTCCTTTAGTATCCTTTTATCCCAGCCAATCTCTTTTAAAAGTTTCTTACGGATCACTTTGAGTATCCTTCACTTTGGATGATTCTTTCTTGTTAAAATAAAAAGAGTGACGTATCTATGTCTTGTTCTTTGGTAGGCTGGTGGCCTTTTTTTTTCTTTCGTCATGAAAATGCCATTTCTGCTCTAGTTCTCTGGTCTCTCGTGCTGTTCTTTTCCTTGGTTTGGGTCAAATCCAATGTTAATACCGTTGAAGTCCCCCCTGTGTTCGTCTGAACTTGTCTACCATGTTGGGTTTGACCTTTTTGCTCTCTTAGTTTTCTCTAATTTGGTCTTTACGTGTTACCTTTTTCACATCAACTTAGACTATTGTTTTATTACAAATCACAATAATCACTGTACTTTTTTTTTTCCAGCATCTTCATGGAAGGGTAAACATTAGAGCAAGGTCGTCTTTCTTTTGGAATTATCTTTGTTTGACTGTAACCCATGCAAGTTTGCAGCATTTTTTCCCCCAAATCAACTGTATTACGTATTCTTTATCTTTGTATAGTTAAATCTTCATATATATAATCTTTATTAATGCCTGGGATTCCCAATAATTTTATTTTCCAATTTTCCAATGTAATAGTACATCATGGGTAGATGTCTAGTTTGATTACACTTCTGCAACATGCAGAGCAATATCTCTTGCTGAAATAGACATGGAGTATCATATTACTCGCTACTTATTCTTGATTCAACATTCTGTGCATTTGATCCCACATGTTTGACAGTGCATTTTTGTGATTCTTTTCTCTACTTGTTCATCATTCTGTCTTTTGAACGTGTTGCATTTTGTCCCTGGACTTCTGTATTTTCTCTTACCCATACGTTGTACTAGCTTCTAGCCATCTGGTATGCTGTTGATCTTATCATAATGCTTATTCCTCATGGTTACCTCGAGGAAAACTGCTTGACCTAGGCGCATCAATCACTAGTATGATCTAGCAATGGAATCTCTTGCCCTTTGTTACTAATCTTGCACGCAACAACCTTGGGCACTTGATTCACTTAAAACTATGGAGAGATGGCTGACATATAATGCCTGTTTGTGCCTCGTCGGCATTATAGATGGAAAGAATGTGAGGGTACTTAATGAATGAATGCTGACTGTCCTCTTTCCACTTTGGTTTAACCCTTCTGTGGATTACTTGACAATCAGCTCTAAGAGGGCTGTATTCACATTCCTGGATGACAGTGTGCTCATTTTATTTTATTTTTCTTCAAAGCTGTTGTGCATCTATTTATCAGTATTTTTTTCTCTGTGAAGATGCAATGAATCGTATCAATGTTAAATGTTCTCTGTTTTAATCATCCAGATCCTGCTTGGGGACGAGTGACATTTACACCGACAATGGAGGTGGTTGTCTTTTTCTTTTTCCTCTTTCTTTTATGTTAAAAGCACTGTGATCTGAGCTCGACTTATCTTTCGTCTCTTGGCATTTTCAAAGGGATCTTCTACGGTGAGAGATGGCATTGGATCCATTTCTTCACGCTCAGATGGCAGTGAGTTTGAGCATGCAAACAAGCTACATTTATCAACAACTCCTCGCAATTTCCCAAGCCGTCGCTCGTTCATGTCCAAGGCTGTCCATCCGCTATCATTTCCGTTCCAAACTACAAAAGAAGGTTCCGAGTTTGATGTTACTGTATCCCAAAGAGAGAGACATGGCTCCAGTAGTGGCAGTAGCAGCATCGACATGACAGATATATCAGGGCCATTTGAACCAGAGAATATGGAACGAGGATCAAATCCAGACGAGGGGCTTAGATGTGGCCTCTGTGAAAGGTTTCTCTCACGGAGGTCGCCATGGGGTTCCCGGAGGATAGTCAGAAGTGGGGACATGCCGGTAACAGGGGTACTTTCCTGCAAGCATGTCTTCCATGCTGAGTGCCTGGATCAGACGACCCCGAAAGCACGTAAAAGTGATCCTCCTTGTCCTCTCTGCATTAGAGCAGAAGAGGATAACTCCCCCGAGCATCATCGTGTCTTGACCAGATTAAAGAACAAATCCCCGAAGTTCAGACCTTTTTCTCAGGAAGGATCACCAAGGTCATGGGGCTGTGCTCAGGCCGGAGATTGTGTGGAAGGCGCTTTGCGGGTTCCACCACACAACAGTATGCTGCTGCTCAATCGAAGTAGGATGAGAAAGAGCCTCTCTTTGAAAGGTAGTTCGGCGAAAGAGTTTCCAGGGAAGTGGAGCAAAGGCAGTGCGTATCCTTTGCAGCTTTTGGGTGAAAGATTTGTCGTTGGTGGACCTGGTAGTTGTTCGAAGACCGTGGCTGGGCCAAGCAAGAACAGGTGACTAGGAAAACTTCTCGGCAATGGATCCCCAGTGTAGCTGCTGAAGGGATGATTTCAGTAGGCAAGGTTCTGGAGTGAATCAATCAGAACGAGTTTTCGGGTTATTATGCTACCCGAATGGACTTGATGTTTCGTGGTATCACGTTTTGCACCAATGGATTCTTGCCTGTTATGTTTAATCTGATCAGTAATTTAGCAAGGATGTGTGAATCGCAATTTGCTGATATCATGATCTCATGGCCTTGAAAATGCTTGAAATTCATGGAAGTGTGTTATTGATCAGTTATGCCGTGGTTTTGTGGTGTGGTGGTGTTGCATAAGGGTCATGATAGCAGTGGCAGCTATGTGGTCGACCATTATAGTCCAGACGTTCGAGTCATTTAGGTCAGGTTCTTGCTGGAAGACATCCCGTCAGTCGCCATGGTCATTAGTTACCACCACCAGACTCCGAAGTCCAATGTGCTAATTGTTCAATATTCCAAGTCTTCTTGGCTAGAGGTCCTGACAGTACGGATATGTCGGCCGGTGTCTATGGCGACCACCGGCCGGCATGATGATTAGCGACCCATTACTAATCATGGTGTGGTCACGGCCCGACGTGGTAGAGGCTTTCCCAATGATCTAAGACACCGATGAATGATTTGGGCTGAACTGGAGGAGCATGTTATTATGAATCAATAATATGATTAGTTTTGTCACACCTTCAAACTCAAATACAGTATCATCATAATAAAAGCATGATGGTAAGGAATGGGCAGCTGTGACACGCCCTCTTCGAGCTGTTCTAGTTTCCCGGCATGTCACTGTAACGCTGTAATCATATGGAAATTTGGACCCAGAAAAGCAAGATGATTGTAACCAACTTGTCCAAAAGTGTAACAAATGTGTCACGGCTTATAGTTCTATGAATCTAGTCCATAGATTTTGAATCAGCCAATGCTATCAAATAAAATTTAATGAATATATACTAGATAATGGAACCTATGAAATGTGAGCTTATTGGTTCAAGTTTGAGATACGGTACCAGGGAGATGAAACATTGATACTTCAACATCAGAGGAGGAGGGGGGGGCCACCATGGGATCTTGGCCCACATATTTGGAGACTGGATTTTCTGCATGTGCCGGATTGGGGATCAAGGCTAAGGCCTGCGTGGGGTGGCCCGCAACCATGTGCCCAAATATCACGCCAGTGCTTTGGCCCAATGCAGTTACACGAAGTTGTAACTCATGGTGACGGTGACAAAAGTTAAGGATTCGAACAAACTATCGACGTTGCTTGAATAAGCGAGTAAGTTCGAGGCTCAATATGAAATCGGTTTGATGGAAACTCCGCCGAGGTGGATAGAGTCGCGCCATTTCTTTTGTATCCTAACCAGTAACCACATAGCACATACGCTGATAATTGGGTTAGGAATCCCAAGTGACTGCATGATTAGCAATTAGTAACGCCTGTCAACAATCATATATTTTTAATTAATAAAAAATATTTTTATCTTTATTTGTAATTAAAAAATCATATTATCTATATATCATGTTAGAATTTTTAAGTTATATCAATATAACAATACTATTTGATCAATCATATATTTTTCAGTTGATTTTTTGAATGAATCTTTTCTTCTATGTCATTCATTATTTATTTAAAAATCGATAATTAAATTTAATTTTTTTATATCATATAAATACAATTATGTTTAGGTTTATATAATATTATAATTTATTATGATATTTTGCGGTGCAGTGCACGAGTCAATAGTCAAGTGTTATATTAATATGTAAAAATTGTAACAATGTTTAAAGTGTTTTTATTGAATTATAATATTGTTAATGGATATTTTTATTGAATTATATTTTTCACTGAACAGTGTTATATTAAGGTGTCAATATATTATACAGTACGAATACCCAAATATGTAAGTTGTAAACCAAGTTTACCTAGGATTCTGTTCAAAAACAGCTTTCTAGTAAAGAGGAACCTCAAATTGGGTTGAGCCCGTTGGTCAATGTCCATTCAACTAATCCCCTTAATGTACTAATTATTAGATTGATAAAAAAAATTATTTATAAAGATTTTTAAATAAGAAAAACTCTTAAATTGATCCCACATAATCGTGAAATAAGAGTAATCAACTATCATTAAAAATTTGAAAATATTTGAGTCTCATCCATTGATTTGTTATGTTTCCATCTCATCCATTAATTTTATGCGTCTATATCTATAAATCACGAATGATGGACTAAAAAAAAAAGATATTATTATTATTATTATTTTAAATACAATTATAATCCAACATATCTTTAGAAATAAACTTGACGCAAGGGGGCAGGTAGACGAGGTTCATAAATTCTAAAGAGGGAACCAAAAAGGCGGAGCAGTCACCAGAGCAGACCGCCTTCAATGGCGATATCAGTGTTTGGACCCAAACAAACCCCACACAATACAGAGAGAGAACAGAGCCCGTTGGCTCAAACAAACTCTACTACATTCTCTGCCCACCTTCTCTTCCTCTTTCTTTCTCTATTTAATTCGCCCATTCCTTCCACTTTCTCCTCACTCACCCCTCATTTCATTTCCCTCCTCTTGAAAAAACCCTAAAGCTCCATATTCTCCCATCACAAGTAAACTCCCTTTTCTGACTTTCTTTTCTTATATGTTTGATTGGGGTTGTGACAAAATGTGATTTTGATCAGTGGGTCGGTGTTGGTTTTTGCAGGAACGATGGATTTCAATGGTGGGTCGTTTAATGTGGTTGTTATGGTGATGACATTGGTGTCAGTGGCTGTGGTGAAAGGGTATGGAGAAGAAGGAGAAGGGTGGGAAAATGCTCATGCTACCTTCTATGGTGGTGGTGATGCTTCTGTCACCATGGGTATGCCATGGACTCCCTTCAATTTTCTCCCAGTTTCCAGCATTTTTGTGTACAAGAAAGCAAATTTCCCATTTTTTGAAACATGGACAATGAACTTAATAGGGTGAAAGAGTGTTCGGTCGTGTCTAATGTATAGTCACACCTGTTATAATATTATATTATGCTGGTCTAATAAGATGATAAAATATGAGGTTGCGGCAGAATGATATTTTTGCTTCGATATCATGTTGAGAAACTTACATTGTCAGATGATTTAACTTGACAGTGGATCTATTAATGTCATGTGTATCTTAACTCAGAAATCTAAGGTTGTTGCTTGTTATAGGAGGGGCATGTGGATAAGGTAACCTGTACAGCCAAGGCTATGGTACAAACACAGCAGCACTGAGCACAGCCCTCTTCAACACTGGGTTCGCATGTGATTCTTGCTATGAGATCAAGTGTGTGGGTGACTCAAAGTCGTGCTTGCCTGGATCCATTGTGGTCACAGCCACCAATTTTTGCCCAACAATGCAGGAGGCTGGTGTAATTCTCCTCAGCAGCACTTTGATCTCTCTCAACCTGTGTTTCAGAACAGTGCTCAGTACAAAGCTGGCATTGTTTCTGTTTCCTACAGGAGGTGAGAGCATGCTTAAAACACGTTCCTCTTTATCAGATCTTTTTAGAATTTATGTCACAGACAAATCTTGATACGGAGCGACTGTGTTTTGATATACTTTACGCTTAATGTATAAGCATGTGTTTTATGTCGCAACTAGCGTTCAACTTGTCATATATATACGGTAGAAAATCCGGACAATTTGATCCAACCCGTCAACCTATTTGGTGTGCTATGAGGGGCAAAAGTTTTTCTGTCCTTCGCCTCACAGGCTTTAGAGCAGCTTCTTCCTTTGGCAAGGCTAATACTACTCCTATATCATAGTCCTTTTTATTATTATTATTAAATCAGGCTACTAGGTAGCTTATAAAGTTTATCCATTTCCAATTCTCCACATCGGGCATGTTGATTTCAATTAAATAACCCTATGCTCAAATCACGGCTTAAATGACGGTATCCGTGTGCTGTAGGGTGGCGTGCAACAGGAATGGAGGAATAAGGTTCACGATAAACGGACACTCATACTTCAACCTAGTTCTGATCACCAACGTAAGCGGAGCAGGGGACGTGCAAGCGGTGGCAATCAAGGGGTCGAGGTCAACAGCGTGGCAAGCGATGTCAAGGAACTGGGGTCAGAACTGGCAAAGCAACTCATACCTGGATGACCAAAGCCTCTCCTTCATGGTTACCACCAGTGATGGCCGCCAACTTGTCTCCAACAATGTCGCTCCTCCTAACTGGTCGTTCGGCCAAACCTTCACCGGAAGCCGATTCTGATTAACATGAATCAAAACAAGATAAAACTCTCTCTGTTTCATATGATCTATCCCTATAGTAAAAAGCCTCTAATAGTAGTAGTAGTAGAGAGCAGCAGTATGTGGTAACGTTGTGTCTGACCGAAGGAGGTTGAAGGACGAAGCTAATTTTAAAGATGGCTTCTATGTAAACTCGACAACTCAGAGTTTTAGTATTGAGAACCGAGGAGAGCGAGGAGGCAGTGGTGGGACTTTCAGTCACCCGCCGGATTCAGTAGTAAACTTGGATCTGTTTAATTGTATTTTTTAGCTCGGCAACAACACTAGCTTGTGATATGTTTGTATTTCACAGATTTCCTATGAAATTGGTGTAGTTTGTTGTTGAACATCCGACCCCAATGACTTGAACCGTTGTTTCGAACTCCACTTCAACATACCAATGTTCTTCCTGTATCTATGCATATACTGGCAACACTAAAAATTTTGCAGTCAACAGATTAAACTTGTAGTCCATTCAACCAAAACTTAAGCACTACAAGTGCAGCATTCCAAAAGAAACATGATCCAGGTTGTAGAATCTGAACTAGTACCTTATCAAACAACTCTTCCAGTTTCTTCGTATCCCTATATGTACAAGAAAAACGCTTCTATCAAAATCTAAACGTATACTCGCAACAAAAGTTTGGTGCCTGACCTTGTAACTATGATCTCCAGCTTCTTTACCAACCGGCTGGAAATTTTTTCCAACATCTAACACCCACTCAAAAGGCTAACAACTGCTTATATCAAGCATTCCCTTCGATTGGAAGCCCCTGAAAGCTCCTGCAGAGCTGATGGAATTGCCCTTCTCGACCCTTAAGTTTGCCCATATCGGACTTCTTGCGGCCTCGGAAGGATCATCGAACCTCAATGGTTTGGGAGCAAAGACCCTTTTTCTTGATTTTTCATCTCCCTGTCCGTCCTCTTTATCAAAGTTGACTGGTTTCTGTAGATTCCCCTCTCTAGTGTGTTTCCCCATGGATGGAGAATCAGGCCTCAGAATTTCAGTAGCGTGATCAGGACTAACAGATACAGGGGTTACCAGTCCCATGTTCCAACCCCAATACGGCAGCATTGCATAGAATGGCGGCATTGGGAGTCCTGGATGCATGAACGAAGGTGGAGGCAAAGTGGCAGTCCACTGAGCTTGATTCAAGGCGTATGGCCAAGGAGGCGCCTGCAGGCAAGGAACTTGAGGAGGGAAAGCCGCAATGTTCTTCATCATCGGCTCTTGTGATCCTCCATTGCCAACGCTGTTCTTGATCTTATATGAGGAAGAGAAAGCACTATCACTGGATGTACTGATCATTGTCTTCTGTGAGTTGCCTCCAAGGTTTAGCTCAGAACCCATGGATTCACAAAGAGGCACATTGGGTCCATTGACGGCTTCAGGTCTGAGGGATTGAAGAACTTCATGAGCCACTGGTAGATGAAGGGAAGCAGAAGAGTTCTTATTCTTGCGACGACCAGCTCCTACGGGCATGTTCCTCATGGATCCGCCAGAGGTCCAGTATCGTTGACATTTCCTGCAGAAATAGCGTGGCTGGTTGACGTTGTAGTTGTTGAAGTAGCAGAACTTGGTGTCCATGCTTTTGCATCGAGGACACGGGAGTATTTTGTCGGGCTTCTTCAGGGCCGTTTCCTTGGAGGTGCTTATATCAGTACTGTGTTGTTCCTTGGACGATTCGGATTCGTCTTGACCAAGAGGAACTTTCAGGGAGAGTGCACTGGTTGCTGTTGAAATGGTTGGGTGCTTCGACTCCTCCATTGATGTTTGTGAGATCCGGTTATCCTGAGCACAACAAACGGAATGCTAACCACTATCAGTTTATGCTACACATAGGAAGAATGAGGGATGTCACGTATAGTTGAACTTGAATATGCTATCTCTTGACTGCACCTAATCCAATTAGTTGACCTCAGGTAGTTATCATCAAATCATCATGTGAGATCCATAAAAATTCAACCTACTAAAAAAGAATACTTTAAAAAAAATGATTGTTGTTGATATTTTTCTGGAATAAATTGGAAAAAAAAATTCTTGCAACACAAATGTTCAACAACCGAAGACATATCATGTCATCATTAAAACCCGCCACAAGAAGCACAAATTTTATCCCCGTCGATGGGATCAGCAAGATATACTGTCTATTCTCTTGCATCTGGTGGATCAAAGATATCTATATGTATTGTATTCATTCTTATGAACTCTAAGTCATGGATTATGTCTCAAAATTAAGCAATTAAAAATAAACATATCATCCCACGAGCAAAGTTTTATAACAGATCAAAACTAGCATCCAATAATCGATTGTCCTTCATCTCAGCTATATCTAAAACAAGTGTTACATTGTCGAATCCAATCCAAAAATCTCCGTAATCCCCATCACCAAACACACCAAAACCCTAACATTTCCCAAATCGAAAACCAACCCATTTAAAATCACAAGGCCAATTCAAATGGGCACAACTCAGAATCAAAATCAAAATCAACTTCACAAAACCAAAACCCACCTCATCAACTCCATCCATATCCCTCAACCACAACCTTCCACCACCGCAATCGAAGCCGCCGCCATCGTCGACATCGACATCGAACTCCTTGCTCACAGAAGACGGAATCGTCGCTCCGAAAAGCTTGAATACCTGATCATTCCCTTCACAGGTCTCCCTCTTCTTCTCGAGACGTTTCTTCCCAATAATCGCCATCGAAACCCTCGATTTCCTTCTCCAGAAGCGAGAGATTCTTCTCGTGTTTGGCTGTTGAATTCAGAGATGTGAAGAGCGGGTCGTTGGTGAAGGGGAATGAGATGAGATGAGAGGATCCTAGGGGTATATAAAAGGAGGAGCGAAAGGCGTTGTTGCCATGTCACGAAGGGGAAGAGAAATGTGAGCCAAGAGTTTGTGTGGCGTGGGACACCAGAACTTCAACTTTCATTCTTGCGCGTCACTTTTTTCCTCTCTTTTTCGTCCATGTAAGCATCTCCATCTCCTCCTTACCCTTTTTTCTTGTTTGACTATTTTTCATCCATGTTTTGTTGTTTGATATGACATGATAAATCAATAAAACAGGATGTTTGATGAAGAAGAGTAATATAATATCATGAATGTCTCGTTCGATGCTTCAATCAATTATCATAATGAATTATAACCACAGTTTGAATAACGTGTTTAACAAAAAAAAAAAAGAAATTATTCATGTTATGAATCGTACATGATTAAATATTATTTTATATAAAATTATTGTAAAACATCAATGATAGTTTTAATGATGTACTATAATTCCGAATCAATGTTATAATTTTCTTACGTCATTAAAATGAAAAAAAGAAACTCCTCAAAATCAATATTGAATAATAGAGTGATGATGTAACATTGTACTCCTTCCGTCTCAATTTAATTATAATGCTACGGTGTAATTATACTATTCATTATGTATTTCGATAAGTTACTAGTTATTAATAAACAATGATATGGATTTTATTTTGATTCATGATTATAATTTATAATTTAGACTATATTTGATATTTCAAGATAAATTTACAAAAAAAATATATTTTGATCTTTTTATGAATTATTCATAATATCATCAATTTTATATCTTATATAATCAAATATTATAATTAAATTGAAATGGAAAACAATTTGAATAAGATCGAGGTAATAATAAGGAAAAAAACTTTACTTAATTTCTAACATTTAAGAAGATGACACGTGTGTAGTAAATATGAGGTGGATGACATCTCAGCAAGGTGCAAAAGCAAGAGAAGATAGGCTCAGAGGACCCAAATTTGAGTAAAAAGTGCAAGTGTGTGCCTGAAAAAGATTTGTGGCCGTAGAATCAAGAATGTGCCGCCATCAAGTGAGTATAGTGGGCCCCACTCGCAGAAAAGCATTTACTTTTGTCTTCTTTCTTTTCGTGGCTGTGGTTCGCCTTCGCCGGTATCCTCCACTGGCTCATTTGATTCTCTTCTCATTTCTCATCTTTTCTTTCACCTTGGCACGTGTCATTATTACGATCTTGGGCCTTATTGTGTTCTTGGGCTGGCCCTTGATTATGCCTATTGGACTGGACTGACCACTTGGGCTCGATCCAGTTGATAAACTAAACACGGTGGAGCATCTCTTCCTTTCTAGTTGGTGTGGGTTTCCTCTTCTGCAATCTTCCCTCATTCCCTTTTGCTCTGGATTTTCCAGAAACACATCAAACCCTATTCCAGTAGCGTCGTTGCATTGTCAATTCGATAGGGGTTCGAAGCATTGATCGTTGCGTGGTTCTTCTGATCGTAGTGCTGCGATCACAGAGATGACGAAGTCGTTGTATCTTGGGAGGCGGTCGTCACATATCCGTGAGAATCTGTTGCGGGGCGGCGATATCGTCTTAAGGACATAGGGTGTCACCCTTGCCTCACTTTCCAGTTTGCATAATGCAGTCCGGCGTTTCAGTTCATTATATTAATCTTCTTTGCTTTCTGTTCTGTTTTCAATTTTGATTTCGGTTTCTGTACTAGCCTCTTAACGCCTTTTTCTTTCTCTGATTGAGTCTATGAAGAAGGTTTCATCTATGATCACCTATTGACTAGATTTGTTTGCCCTTGTTGATCTTGCTCATTGCAGAAATCGATGGATCTCCATATATGATACTGCTACTCTGCAGAGAAAAACCTGTATATCATATAGGAGCTGCTAACAACGGAGGATTCATCACATTTTATGATTTGATGCCAATTGGAACTCAAGTCTGAATGATGATTAACCACAACTTATTTCTGGTTTCGCTTTCTGTTTTTCTTATTCGTTGCATATCTAGCATAAACTCTGCTATTGAACCGGGACACGCTGTTTCAATTATTCGAAAATGTAATTCTTTGGATAACGTATGAAAGAGTACGATGCCCAAAGTTCTATGGAAAAGATCGTTCTAGAGGTACTGGGTAGTTCTATTCATTTGTCAGCACCCCTCCTTTAAGATGCCATCCTGCGCTACTTGTTCAAAAAAAGTCGCAAAAACTAGTATTACGGTAGGCAGCAGATCCAAGAATCATATTCGGAAATCGTCCAGAGTTATGGAGGTATCGGAGTGTGATCCGGATTAGCCGCTGCGGGCGCATAATCATTGAGCTGAAATTCGACAGTTTCTTTAGCAGAAGCATCTTTCTTTGCCTCTGTTGTTTTGGTGTGACTCATTTGTTTGGTGGTCTCTGGATTTCCGATCTGTTGTCTATCATGGAGGAGATGTCTAGCCCCTGAACACACAAATCAGGAAGCATATTATGTCAAAGAAATTAAGCGTAGTAAGCAAAGATCAATAGCCTTACATGAAACCCGCGAGGAGCTTGATGTTATAAATTGAGAGCACACCAAGATGATCACGAGTAGGTGAAGCGGATTCTGTGCCATATCTTAGTATCTACATCTGTTGCTCTTGTGCTTTATAATCCCTGAACAGAGTGGAAGTAGTACACTCAGCAGCATTAATAAGACGGAGACATAACATGGAATGATACAAAACCCTTTCATCTCAAGTCAAAAAAGCTAGAAAGCTGCACTTCTTTTGGAGAATTGCCTAATTTCTTCGCCTCTTCATTGTCGACATCGTCTTTTTCAGATCGCTTTTCGCCACCTGATGGAATCTTTTCGCGGGTTTTTGGGCTGCTTGTGGTATGATTCACACAGGGAAAGCCACTTTATGTGGGTTTCTTGTGATGTTGAAGCATATATTATAGTAGGTAGGTATGAAGTTTAATTAATGGAGTATTAAACTATGTCAACAGGACTAATAGAAAATTAGAACCCACCCTTGAAGTGGAATTCCCGATCCGTTTTTGCGTCGATATTGATATTCTCGAATGCCCTTTTACATGAGTCCACTCTGTGCACCACTTCAGGGAAGGTGTAGATTGTCAACTCCTCGCGGAATCTTACTCGTCCATGAATGGCCAAGCACGCAAATGAGCTCTTTATGCTATGCTTCCAAGTCCTACCATGCAAGTTGATGGATTGCTATGTCGTCACTGTATTTTTTGATTCTACTGCATCCACCGAAAGTGTCTTCATCTCTAGTGCCTGTTATGACTTCAGCTGAGTGCTTAGCGCACAACATGGACGGCTTGACGTGATGATGATCTCGCGTGCAGAAGTTTTTTTTTCTAAATAATTCTTTTGACTTGCTAGTCGTAAACTCAAGTGTTTTTTTGGATGTGCTTACTAGGGCTATAGGATGTCTCCATTGGCAACAGAAGCAGTTTAGGAAATTTCTTCCAGCAAGTAAGAGGAATCTGGTCAAGAAGTCGGCACACAAAGGAAAATCATGGCTCCACAAGCAACGGATCACATGATTCACCAATGAACTGTCAATCTTATTCATAGTGCTCCCCAGGGTTATCGTGATCGTATGAAATCATGAATAGTGTTTTGTCAGATTACATAGTGGAAATAGACGTCCATCAGCACTCATTTGGCAATGTGAACGGCTAAGCCAGATAGTTTCTGCATAGTCAACATCATAAGTCGATCATGGTGGGTTGAAAATAGACAGTAGTTCGAACTGTAACATCTCATGACGTAGTTTGAACTGGACTCATTTGATTGTGTAAATAATTTGTTGATTCTTATTCACCCATGAAGTTTTACAAACTTTCTTCTGACAACTAAAACCAACATATCCATATATTCTTGTCAAATGTAAAATAAGAAGACAATATCCTCTTGAATGTTGAATCTCTCTATTCATAATTAAATTGTTTTCTAACGTCCACAAATGTAGAGATGACAATGGGACAAATTCAGGTCCAGGATTGCAATACCCAAACCCGAACCTAGAACCAACCCCTAAACCCGATCGGGTTCGGGGATACCCGCGGATTACCCATACCCGATAATTCATGGGTTTTTGGGTTCGGGTTCCTCAAATTCGTATCCGAATATGTACATATGTATTATTTCCGTCCCAAATAAATTACGATGACGCGTATTTCGACAAGTTTCGTTCTTATTCTTAACGATATTAAAAAACTCATTCATCATTAAAATTCATAACTTTATCTATTAGTATTTCAAGTGTGTCATCGTAATTTATTTAGGATATGAAGTATATTTCTAGTTTTGATAAAAAAAAAACTTTCAATAAATTTAAAACAATGACTTATATTGTTTAGAATAATATTTTATTCATTAATACATTTAGATAATAATATGTTTCAACACATAAATCTAATATATATATTTATTTAGAATAATATAATAACGGATCATCCGTAAATATCGGATGTGTAAAACCCCCCTATATCATTAGTACATTTCCTCGTGTCCCTCGGAAACAGCGGTAGGAGTCATGGCACGAGAAATCAACACATCAGAGACAAGAGGAATCCAGTTCCAAACGGATATGACAATATCCGGGTATTCCCAAATCTCGACCGGAATCCGATTTTTTCCCATTCATTCTGGTTCGGATTTGGATAATCTGGGATTCATTATCATCCCTACGGTTACGTCAAACCGAGAGCTCAAAGTTAGGATAGGAGTGGTAGGACTCTCGACTGGAGCACACCAAGCCCAACAATGCTCCGTCTCGCCGCCCTCTCTACCCCACCAACCCCTCCCCTCCTCACCCCCACTCGCACCCACCACCACCACCGATTCATTCCCTTCACCACCCCTCTCCGCCCCCTCAAACCCTTCCGCCTTCACCGTCTCATCGTCCACCCTACCAACAACGGCGCCGATGCGATCCCCAAACAGACGACGGACACCAAGAACAAAGACCAAAAGGGTGTGGTCTCTGATGATGATGATGGTGGTGGTGATGGGCCGAAATTGAATTTGGATTGGGCCCGGTTACTCCTCGACGCGGACCCGGATAACATCTTGGCTGTCGGGTTAACGGGTCTGTTGGCGTGGGCCAGCGTTCAGGTTCTCTGGCAGCTGTTGGTGGTGTCTGTAGCGATTGTGGTGGCCGCGTTGAAGTATTCGTTTGTCGCCGGGCTGCTGTTGTTTATATTGATCACTCTTCTATGAGTGATGCTTTTTAGAGTTTGGGTTGATAAGTGGAGGGTATGGATTGTGGTGGTTTTGGTTAGGGTTGTATAGATTGATTGTGGATTGCGATCGTATCATGAATTTGTGAATGCAATGTTTGGTTTTTGACACGGGGTTTGATTTGAATTATGTGTAGGGGGGTAATTTGGATTGAGGTTTGATGAGGAATATGCTGGTTTGGTTATAGTTCTATAGATTGCTTATTGATTGACTGTGTTGCAATTGTATAGTAAATTTGTGCAGATAATGTCGTGTTCTCGGGACGGGTTTCGGATGTGAAGACCATAGTTTGAGCAGCGTCGACTGTCATGCATTGCAAGGGGTGTTCAATATTAAGAGGGAACTTAAGTTATGATAATTTGATGGTTGGATATGCAGCTAGAGAACCTAAAGGTTTGGTTTTGTCAGATCATATGTTAACATTGGCTTATGATGATCACAATGGCATTTTTCAGTTACTTGGTGATGATGAGAATGTCTTCACGAGTTGATATGTGGGCAAAGTTACTACCTCTTCTTTAATAATTGTATGCTATTTAGTTCTGCAAATCACCCTATATACTGTATTTACATCCTTGTCTTACTTGTGGTCTATTTCTATGGAGGAATATAGTTCGCAATATTCTAATTTGTACCTTAACCTGTGGGTATGTATACCACTCTGTAATTCAATGAAGCCAATGAAGTCGATGAAGCAATTGTAACAAAAACCTGTGTTTTACTCATTGATCACTGATACAAGGATATTATTCTTATTTTTCTGATGATGGTCAAACTAACATTGATTTGACTCGTTGGCATCAGGAGGTAAAATTGGCTGTATGGGATAGTCCTCCTTGATTATCTCTTGTATATGTATTATGGATAAATTTAGAAGGAAGGGAACTCAATGCTGGAGGGACAGTTTTGATTGGGAGCCACGGGGCATTCAATGAAGTTCTGCCCGGTTGTGTCGACGCAAATGTATATCTGGTAGAGCTGGCTGTTCCCATTCTCGTCTGAGTTACATTGGACATAAGCATCATATCCAGTTCCTTGCTTGATCGCAGCCAAAACATCGGATAAGTTGTAGAAGCTTCCGTTCGGTGTAATCCCTGCAGTTCATACATTTGCATGAATGGTTGTATTAGATCGCATTCAAGAAACTAAGCAATATAATTATGAATGCTAAAAAGTTATCAGCAAATTGTTTTGCCGAGTATGGATTACCTGCAGCTGTTAGGCTTGCGAGGGTCTTGGCTTGACTTTTGAGGTTCAGAGCAGCTGCAAAGTAAGCATGTTCTGTGAGGACAGACTCAGAGCAGGTTCCGTGCTTGTTCCATTCGTGAGTCCAGAAGCTTGTGCCATCGCTGCTCGGGCAGGTCAATGATGGCCACTCGGTTTGCAACTGGCTCAAGAGATCTTGGATCTGCGTATAAGGTACATACATTTAAGATCGAGCATTTATCTCATCAAGTAGTGGTTGATTTAACCATAGTTTGTTAACAAAAATCAATGGCATTGGCATTGGCAGCTGCTATTTATCCTTGGTGTTCACAGAAGTGTTAGGACCAGGAGTAGCGCTACAGCATGTATGGGTGACAAAAGGTGATTGTTTTGATCAAGATCTGAATTTAAGCTACCTATGTGTTATTTGAATTGTGTAATGAACAGGTTACTTATGACATGGTCACAGTTTTAGCCACAAAAGCCATCTTATGTATGCATACCTGGGAGGGGTCGAAAGGGTTGCTGGAGTCACAGTTTGACGGATAGCTACCGCTGTTATAGTTTGGCCATAGACCATGGATGCCGAAGTCAGAAGGTGGCTGCCCAGATGTAGGATTGCAACAGCCTTGTGATGTGTCGCAGTATGATCCTGGCCACTGCAAATTGGATGACCATGGTTTACACATTAGTATCAATACCTATGTATTTCTTTGTTATGCCTTTGTTTTTTCTGCTGGAGCGTACCTGTTGGACAAAGTAGAAGAAGTCGAAGCCAGCGCTTTGGCATAGAGCCATGGCGGCCAGGGATTGCCAAACTAGGAGCTTGATGAACATCGAGTACTCCATTGTTAATATCTATGTAAGATCTCTAACCTTAGCTAGTTGCAAAATTCGTATCTTGGCTGATGCTTGTTGCAGGTAGCTGATCGAGTTGAAATTTCTCTTGCATGGCACACGCTATTTATATGGTTTAACACGCAACGGAATATGCCTTTAATTAAGCATATGCGAGATTTGATCAGGAGTTCCGTGATAATTTATTCAAGCATCTTAGGTTTGTTGATCTGTCGTTCAACGATATGTAGTTATAGCTTGCTAGATGTTCTTATGGTCTGTGTGAAAGATGATATCTTCTCGATTTTATGATCACGTGATGTTAGTTATGTGTATGTCGATTTAGGTTTTTAGTTGACTTTGATTGCAGTTATATTACCAAAGTATATTGAATTCTGCAACTCGATTCTTGGTTCGTTATTCTATAGCAAACCAGGCATGGTGACCATCCTAGTTACTATAGTTTCAATGATGAAATCGATTCATATTAAGATGTTCATACCAGTCATACGATCCTGGTAAAAGGAGGGACTGGAATGGTATTGCTAATGAAGGAGATTTTGAGAAGACTCCGATGATTCTTGATGTTAAATTTCTATTGATTATCGACATGAATCGCATGCCTCTATGGTATGAATCTTCTCCTTCGTTTGCAGTCTTTACATTCCTGCATTAATAAAGTTAAGATGCTGCTTTTAACATTGATGGAGTTTTGAAATTCATCTGGTGGTTTCCAGGCATTTCTGTTTTGAAATTCATCAACTTATACAGTTACATATTCTCTCGGTCTTATAATAAATATAATAAATTATTGTTTATATTATTCAACATGTATTTTAAGATGTTTCGTTATTAGTCTTAACAACGTACAAAAACATAAATTAATCTATCATTAGTCTTTTACGATGCTTATGCGAGAAATGCTGTTTGGTCGTCTCATAATGCAAATCAAAGTTTATCTCGACAAATCTGTAGTAATTATTTGAAAATGGAGATAGTAACAATATTATATTGCATTTGTGGTGGTGAGTCCGTCAGCGAAAATGATTTAAAAGGTTCTCAGAGTTTACGGATTATTAGGGATTTCTTTTTTTTTATATTAAAAAAAAATACTATATTGCATGGAGTATATCATTTCAATTTGGAAGAAATTTTATGGGGATTATATCATCTCAATATTGAGTAGTTGTTGCATTCAAGCCCATGTAGTGTCAAGTGTGCTCAAGGCCCACTGTCAGCAGTCCAATAAAGGGTGAAAGGCCGACAAATCAAGTAATTGGGTTGGGCTTCTCCTTGGTTGAACTGCTCTATCAGTCGGCCCGAAACTTTTGTGTCACATATTACGTGCCAAGTATGCATCAATTTCTGACATCGAGATGGGAAGGTCTCGTTTGAAGGTCAAAGCTACATCTGTTTTTCCATGCGAAAAAAACCAAACTTGAATCGACTGGAGGGGAACCGATCCCCCAACTCGCTTGGAGTAATGGACGTTGGTCATATATGTCCAAGTTTCAATGGTCTTAATTATCTAAACCAAACTTATATTTTATACAAAAAAATTATCAATTCCTGTTTTATTGTAAATTTATTACAGTATAACTATATTCATTACATACTTACAAAAAAATATTGCAATTCGGATTCCTTGTAGTGTGCTACACAGATAATTGTCTAATTTAATGATCCATATAGAATTTCCCAACGGTCCAAACATGCTCTGCTTTAGTGCTTTTCAACCCAAAAAAGTATATGGTTTTTTCTTGTTTCCATTTCCAATTCAACTCTGCTTCGCTCTTCGAGACCCGAAATTTCGCGGCGATTGATTGTTCTTCCCCTTCTCTCTCTTCAAATTTGGCAAGGAGACACGAAATCCCTCATTTTATCAATTGGTAAAAATCCAATAAATTCTCTCTCTAGCAATTACTCTCAATTTCTTCTACATTGATTTTTGAGAAGTTTTTGGTTGATTCGAATCCGTCCTGAATCCTCCGATCCGCTGTTGCCCAACAGCGCGATCCAGGATTCCAAGGGATCATTTGAAGGAAAACGATCAAAACCTTAATTTGATCATCTGGGTTCGTTTTTTACAACGAAATTTGATGTGGGTTGGCGTGATTGCGCTTGGATGGGACAAAAATGAGGTTAATTGATGGTGTTTTGGGCTAATTTTTTTTTGAAATTGGATTAGGGTTTCGGGTCAAGGTGATTCCGGGTAGGTGAAAGGGGGGATCTTGTTGGTGGGGTGGGGCAGCAAGCACATGGGTGAGCACCTGGTGTTGTGTGTGGATCGGTTGGGGTGGCGGTCGAGTGTTGAGGGTGGATCAGAGGATGTGATCACGCTGCCGGTTGGGGGCGGCGAGGGGCCGAGTTCAGTGGTTGTGGAGAGGGATGTTGATTTGGAGGTGGGTTGTGGGGAAGATGATCCTCTGATTCAGATGGCGGAGTGTCGAATTTGCCAGGAGGAGGACGGGATTGGTGATCTTGAAGTTCCTTGTGCTTGTAGTGGAAGCCTCAAGGTAGATTTTATTGTGTTACCCTTCTGTTTGGTGTCATTTTGTCTTGGAAACCAACTAAGAGAGAGATTCTGCAATTAGGATGTATTGCTTGTGGTGTAGGAGCTTTAAAACTAATATTGTGATCGTGGATAGTCCGAAGTTATAGGAGCGTACTCTACTTCTAGTTGGTTTTTTTCTTTTCGGCATGAATGGTGCATCTATCGATTTGTTAATTTACGAGTAAATATATTTGTTAGCATGGAAATACAACTTCTATGGTTTGTAGCCACAGACCACCAATCTGACTCGGGAGATGATGGTGCAGAAGCATAGTTGCCTGGAAAATAACTTGTACCAAATTGCCTAGTAGAAATCCGGGAAGTCAGAATGTGTCAATACTACCTGTGTACATGATGAGAGAATTAGAAATTTCATTGTGTGGTTTACTATTTTACCATCTTTCTAAGTTTTACCTGTAAGTCAGATATACCAATGTTGTTTTAAGAAATAAATTGATTTTTTTTTTACCAAAGGTTTATGCAAGAGTTGTCGTTCTTATATCGGAATTCACATGGCATCCTTTTGCTGGAACCCAAGAGTTATAAGGCTTTTGTCCAAATGAATTATAAAGTTCATTTTTTGTGCTCTCCTGATTTATCATTACTATTGACACCACCTACTTGTGCATACTAGTGTAACCAAATTCGCGAATAATTTGTGTATTTTACGAAAAAAATCCGTGGATTTTTCATTAATCGAACTGAAACCGTATTTTTCGTTAAATTTTTGTATAATTCGGATTTTTTTTTCCAGATTTTTCGTAAAATACCAAAAAAAATCCGAATTTTTTTAAATGTAACCAAATTATCTTAAAACCTTCACACAAAAATTAGGCTTTTCAAGAACATAGACCCCTTCATATTCAGGTTTAAAACCCGTATTAATCTCGTATTCTGTTTTTTCCGTATTAATCACCGTATTGTTCTCATATCGAATTTATCCTTATCTTTTTTCTTAATTTTTTCCTGTTCTTTTCGATTTTTTTCGTAATTTATCTTTGCCGAATTAAACCCGTATCCGGATTTTGTTTCTATGGTGCAGAGGATTACATCATTACCAGAGGAGTTTTATGGGTGCTCTTTTGGAGATGTATTTTATTAGGATTTAGAGTTGTATTCTATTTGCATTCTTTACAAATCATTCATTATATTATTTTGATTGTGCAGCACTGAGTTTGTAAGTCAGGCTGATGATGAAATTTAATCAAATTCCTTTCTTTGAGTTTCATTGGTTTGAAGTTGATCTTCATATTCTTGAGGCATTGTGATTTGTGCAGTATGCTCACAGAAAGTGTGTCCAGCGTTGGTGCAATGAGAAAGGGGACATAAGTTGTGAGATTTGTCATCAGGTATGTTGAGATACCTCATATGGTATCCTGTTTTGCAACCTTTTGTGCTCCATGAAAACTTTGTAAATTTACCACATGAGCATCCTACATAATTGTTATTGGCTTTTTGCTGGGGTCGTGAGTTACAGTGAAATTGGTTCTAGTCCATCCTGGCTCTTCCATGGAGATTAAAAGAAGCCCCAAAGCAAAGCTATAAGTTAGAACTTCATAGTAGAATATCTTAAAGATTCCCCAAGTTTGCTTTTAACCCCTTGTCTTGTGTACTCTTTTATTATGATGCTTTGAGTTTGGTTTCTCCTATATATATGGAGTTAGAAGTAACCACTGCTACCCATTGACTTTCTTATCTCTGATTTTTACTCTATGCTCATAGGTACATGCTTTTTGATTTGCTTGTTTGGCTACATGTCGTGCCAACCAACAGCATTTTCCATTGTCTTTACACTTTTGAGTGCCTTGGAGATTATCCTTCTTTGTTACCACTTCGTTCTTTGTTTGGCTGTTCATATTTGCTTGATCTGTACTAATAGTGTCTTATGAGCATGCTTGACCGTGCAAATAGATCCTCTTTTCACGTTATCTATAGTTTTGAGAGCTAGTTCTTAGTTCTTACAAGCTTAATGAACTTTGAATCAGCTATTTTCTGATCCTGCATGCTACCATTGCAAAATTGATGTTTGTGTGATCTTTCAGGCTTATCAGCCTGGTTACACAGCCCCTCCTCAACTTCCTCCCTCCGAAGACACTACTATTGACTTTGGGTAATAATCTATTTGTTTTTTTTATTTCCATTTCTTTTGAATATGCCTGTGTTTACTCTCTGCAAGTGTGAGTTCATTTAATCAATACTGTCTTTGCTGTTCGTGGTTGGATTTTTGTTTTGCAGCGGATGGATCATCACTGGTACTCCTCTGGACCCGCATGATCCTCAACTTTTGGCGATTGCTGAGGCAGAACGACAATTTTTGGAGGCCGAGTATGAAGATTATGCTACTTCTAATGCCAGTGGAGCTGCATTTTTCCGCTCAGCTGCTCTCATAGTAACTACCTAGATCAGAAGATTATTCTATTATAAGTTGATCTCGTTATCTTTCCTGGTCATGTACCACTCTGGACCCATCACTGTCGTCGGTGCGGTCAAACTGATTTTGCACTTATTTGCTGCAGTTTGATGCCTCGAGAATGAGTAGCATAATTTTCTTTCGTTCCGTTCTTGCAGTTGATGGCCCTTCTCCTCTTGAGACATGCGTTAACTATTCCTGATGCCGATGAAGATGATGATGCTTCAACCTTTTTCTCTGTAAGTATCAATTATATTAGCGTTCAGCCTTTCTCTTGGATGCTTTACATTCAAAATTTTGTAGGTTATTTTCTTCCTTGACTACTCGTTTTAGCAGCTTTTTGTGTTACGGGCTGCTGGGTTTCTTCTTCCCTGCTATATTATGGCCTGGGCGATCAGCATCTTGCAGCGCAGAAGGCAAAGACAGGTTAACCTCTCCTCTTATCCTCGTGGACAGTCGTGCTAACTATCATATTCTGTCTTGCTTAAACTTCGTAATATTTTTGCTCAGCCTTTTGTTGCACGGAGTTCTACCTGTGGCAACTCATGACGAAATTTATCTCAGCCAAAAGTTTTGGCATGAGCTCAAAATCAGAATAGGAAAACAATCTTATGCTGTGAAACAT
The DNA here is from genome assembly GCA_001925005.1 of Drosera capensis. Lineage (NCBI taxonomy): Eukaryota > Viridiplantae > Streptophyta > Magnoliopsida > Caryophyllales > Droseraceae > Drosera > Drosera capensis. The sequence continues at coordinate 78,472 of LIEC01011982.1, forward strand.
AGTCTGGTTGTGTCTATGCTTTATACACTTGTCTGTGATGATGCAGATAATACATGTGAATTAGGCCTTGCTGTGGTGGTAGTGAACTTTAGGAGGAAGTCTTGATTTTGAGCTCGCTTTTGTTACAGGATAAGTGGTGTTAATTTGCCTTTGAGGCTTTGATCTACATTTTTGTCACTTCTTGCGGGTCATCAGTTCAAGGATGTTTTTTTAGAGCAGAAAGCAAGCTAAAATATAAGCGACTGGCATTGTTGAGAAAGATTGTTCCTTTGTTCTGTATCTCATCCCCATTTTACTCATCACTGTGCTTGAATAGGATTAGCAACATTGTTTTTATTAATTCCTAGATTTCGTTGGTATCTTTGTTTGTGTGATTGCATTTGGTGTTTGAAGGTAGTGATTCTACCCTCAGTCGTTTCGTGCATGACTTTGGGAATTTTTCTCCCAGGAAACTAACTTGGTTAGGTATGTTGCTTGGTAACAGGAGGCTGCAGCATTGGCAGCAGCACAGGTTGCGTTTGTGCTCCAATCAGGACAGCGGCATAGGGGTTTGCACTTTTCAGTAGCTCCTCGGCCGCCTGCTGCAGTATTCCCCATCCCCCCAGAAACTGTTTGACGCGCTTGCGCTACCAATGTACCATCACTTATTCATCATATGCTGAGGAGAAAGAAACTGAGACCATAGATGAACATGCTCTCCATCATTAGTTCAGGATCAGTTCGTGATTTCTGTATGCAAGATAATTTTTTATATGGACACACTTGTTATGACTTCTGGGTGAAGGTATCCAGCAATCCGTATAATGCTTCAGCATGATGAATGTGAATGTGTACCCTTGTCTTGTCAACTTCTGTGAGCCTGGCCCCGTGGAGAGGACATACAGCATGCCTTGATTCTAACGCGGTTGCGATCTTCATACTCGGCGGCTGGAACAAGATAATCCTTTGGAGTCTGGAACACGATGGAGTCATTGTTGTTGATGCTTCCCTCGGAGAAAAATTTGCCGAGTCGGATTCTGAATGCGTATCCTTGTGGTGCGCACCAACAATAACAATAATCCAGTTTATCCTGTGGATTACTCCGCGGACAAGATGGGCTTCTTTGATTATTCTGGTACACGTGCAATTAGGTTGTGGGTTCTCTTTATTTAACCGAGCAGGACGAACAATGAAGAACGGAGGATGATTGGAATCCCTTGATTACGAAAGAGCTTCGTCTTGATCTTGTTTTGAACTATGGTCAGTACATAATAAGATATTGTTTGCACATTACGAATGGGAACATTTGCATTAGATATTCTCTATTATAGAGTTTGTAAAAAAAAAAAAAAAACAGAATATGTAAACGAAAAAACTAATGATATGATAAAAAAAAAGTGTGTTGGAACTTTGTGCAGAAATTATAAATGAGAAATAATGCATAATAAATCTATAAATATAGAGTATTATTATAACATGTTGTATTTTTTATAAGTAAAATAGGATATAATATAATATATTGAATAGTAAAAAAAGAGGGAAAAAAATTAATATGTCCGATGTGAATGTCCTTGATAACGCGAAACCTTTGTTTCAAGTTTGATTTCTATATGTATCTGCATTATCTTGAACCCTAAGCTTGACAAGATCAACTCCGCATTGAATATTAATCATCACCTCGGGGGTTCAAGTTGTATCAAAGTTGAGTGGGTCCTCTTTTTTCATAGGATGCTCTAAGAAGAAAGAGGGGCTGCTTTCCGATATCTTGCGTGATAGCTGTATTAGTTGGAATTGATAAACAAAGACCAAAGAAAAGTTTGGATTGTATGGACCACACAGATCATGTCATGATACAGTAGTAGTAGTAGTAGATGATTATAGATCACATTAAAATCAAGCCAAATCTTGTTGGAGGTTGGGAACCCTAATTAATCATCATCACATACGTTCATATCATAAGGTTTGACCACAGGTCCATGTGACACATCTCCTCACGTTTTTCTTTTCCATCTAGTTAGTTAATAAGTTTTGAGTAATTTTGTGTCCTTGTGTTTTGATTTAAATGTTTGTCATGAGTATGTCATGTTAATCATCAATTAGATTAAGAGGAAAAAGCAACCTCATCCAAGATAGTATCTCCTAATGTCTTTTTTTAATAGTTGTCGAATCTTTGATTCACATCGATCATAATCACCGATCATGACTCCATAGAACTTAACAAAAAATTGAACTTACAATTCATGCACGATGCACTAGGCGATAACAAAAACTTCAAGCTATGGCTCTGATCTATATGTGATATAATCCTGAATTCCTGATTGATAAGAAATTAGTGGGTGCCTGTGTGTCGCTAAATCAAAATCGGTACTATTACTCGATAACATGATCTGTTTCACACCGGAAGACAAAAGGTACAAAAGACTTTACAAATATCTTAAGCAATATACTCATGACACGCGGGTGCTTGTCAAGAGATATGACATAACAAGATTCTGTTTTAAGACTTCCGATGAAATGATAGTAACTATCAACTTTATTGTATCACGGTTATTATGCTACTTTCAACACGATTAATGTCAAACCAATATCATTTTGCATAAAAAAAATATGTTGAGCTAGTGTTGTATTCTGAGTTCAATGGACGTTGCAAAATTGTAAAAGATCGCATCACGTGCGTCCTATCACCTATGCTGTTCATTCCATTCTGCCATTAGTTTTAAATACTAAAGTTGGACCACCGGTGGGCCCGTGGTTATGTGGGCCTGGCCCAATTGCTCTTACAGCCCAGAATGGAAAGAAAAAGAAAAGAAATGTAGCTATAGAAAAGGGGAAAGGGAAAGGAGGAGTGTTATGAACAAACAATGTTATTCACAAACTTGTGTGCTATAGTTGTCTACAGCGCTAAATTTGATTCTATATACACTTTTTCAAGGACGAAAGACTTTACTTGATCTAATTATTGGGGTAACGAAGTTGACTAATCATAAGTAAGAAAACTGTAATAATTAAAGTATGATACATAATGTTCGTGAGATCATACTATTTCATATTCGAAATGAAAGATCTGCATGATATGTTACACTATTGAGATGGAATCTCACCCTGGCTAAGGGACGCATTTGTTGTATCCTCGACCACCCATTCACCCAAAGCACACGTTCACTCTTCGTAACACAAATCAATTACTATACAAAATGGATCTCTGTTTTTTTACTCCACGAATGATTTCATAATATAAACAATATTTATATATTTACATCATTTTAAAAAATATATAATATATTATATTTATTAATATTTATATAAAAAACAATCACATATGATATAATATATTCATTATTTTCTTTCATAACTATTATAATAAACTCATTATCACTAAAAAAATATTTTTTTTATTGAATTTCACATAAATTTAATACACACATTAATCGATATATTGGATCACATTGTTCTTTATATTTTAAAAGAGAGAAAATATGGTTTTCTCCACGGCAAAGTGTTAATTGTATTTTCCGTACCCAAGCAAATAGTCCCTCTCAAACAATAGACATAAGAGAGACGAAAACGCAACCAATTTAAGAAGAGGATTACCGATTGAACTCTTTATGAACCAAACAATTAATTCACTGAAGCATCATCGATGTGGGCGAGCCTCAACGTTCACGAAGAAATATCGAATTTTTTTTTTCTTTTAATTCAAAGATTTTCTATAAATCGATTCGAATATTAGGTCGTACGAATACTCGGGATTATGAGATACTCCCTCCGTCTTAATCGTAAGCATTTGATCACACATACAATTTTATGTATATGTTGAATTTTAATAAAGAAAACGTACTTTTTTATTGACACTAACGTTTAAGAGTGAATAAAAGAGAAAAATAAAGAAGGTGATGCGATACTTTGATTATATTGATATAAATTGATTATCAAATAAGAAAAAAATTTAAAAGTAATTTCAATCATAAACTCAAAATGAGTGTGGTCATTATTATAATTTGACACCAAAAGTTGTTTTTGACCCAAGTCATAAAATCCTTACTCAAATGTTTGATTATATTTTATAATAAAATGATTTCATTTTAGAACTAAATGGTTCCAAAATCATAGAAGTCCTTCAATATTTGATTCTATTTTAGAACCACATTGTTCCGAGTGATTATTAAATAAAAAAGTGACGTGACAAAAACGACTACGCTAAAATTTGGTTCCAAATTTGGAACTAAATTTTAGCTCAATTCTATTGTGACATTGAATTTGCCTCATAATTGAAACATTGTTTTTATATTTTTGTGCTAAATTATAGATATAAAATCACATTTGGTTTATGATTGGATATGCTTTAAGTGTTACAAATAAATTAAGATTGAGAAAAAAAAAATAAAATAAAAAATGATGTAAATAAATTAGGATGCAAATAGTAAAACTTATGAATTCACTAAGGTGTTGTCGTAGTCTTATCGTTGTTGAGGAAACATTATTCATATTAAAGTTTGAGAAATGGGTACACAGTACACAGATTCTGTGTTACTTTTTTCATTATCAATTGAAAATAATATACCAAAGCTTTAATAGAATATGGATATTTGATACTTATCTATTTGTTTAGTAGAAACATTTGAAGCTTTATTGTGGAATTTATATTTGTTCGATTGAGTTAATAAACTGGATGTAATTTGTCGTTATAAAAACACGTTGATATTTTATGCATGACTTTATGTTATTCAAAGTCTCAAGAGTTGTGTCAATCTTGAACAATGTAAAGATCCGAAAATTTTGAGATAATTTATTTTATCAAATAATAAAAAAAACAATATATTATTTAATGTCGTAATTTATACAATGAGATTATAAAATTCGTTTGTAAAAAATCATTACAAAAATATGATCAGAATCCGAAAAATTCCGTAAAATTTAATTTCACGATAATTAATTAAATAATAAACAATGATATATAATTTATTTTACGCGATTAAAAGATTTTTTTTGATGATATAATAAGGAAATAATACAAAATATGAATGAAATACAACCTTAATATGTAAATACTAGGAAATATGATCTTAATACAAAAACACCATATTTGTACGAAAATGACCTAAACCTAATTTTGTCACTTATTTTTCTATTTGATAATTTCTGCTCCACCCAAATTAAATTATTTACCTACTAAATAATCACTAATTACTCACTTAAACTATTTTAATTGATTTATTTATTTTATAAATACAAGCTCCTTTTTTTCTTGAAAAGTTTCTTACAAACATAAAAACACTTATTGTCATGCAAAAGAAAAAATAAATAAGAAAAGAGAAGAATGAGAGTTTGAGAATAAGAGGACTAGTTAGGGTTATAAAGCGACTTGGATCCTTCACTATTAATAAGAGGAGGTGATTATCTTGTTTTAAAATTTTTGTGAAAAATTATAGACTTTGTGACAAATTCCGATTTTAATATATGTTGAATCCTCACATATTTTGTTTTTGATAAAGTTGATAGATCATGATTTGGAGTAGTGAATTTCTAGATATAAATCAAAACGTGCACAAATATTAATTTATAAAAATCGATTACAGAAATCACTTTGTGACTTGATTTGAGATTACAAAGAAAGAGTTATAAAACCAGCCTTTTATCAATAGAAATCACTTGAAGTATAGTTTTTTAAACAGTTTAAAAATATAGATTTGGAGTTATATGTAAGGATTTATGAACTGATTAGTAAAACAAGATCAAATTCTCTAATCAAACTAAAAATTTAAATTTGAACGAATAAATTGTTATTATTTATAATATTTCATGATGAAAAATCTGATTGTATGAAAAAATTATAGAGTCTAGTTTATTTAGAATTTTACGAAATAATTTTTGAAGTTTATAGGAGAAGTTATAGATTTAAGGGTGCCGGAGTGTCATGTTAGATAAAATCCGAAAGTGAACCATTTTAATTCTGAAATAACTCCAAATATTCACAAACACTTATAATGATGACAAATATATAAAATCATAATCATGACCTATGAAAATAATTATCATTTTTCACAAACCCCGAACCGTTTTTTTGTTCATTTCGAAATTTGAAATTATTTTTTAAAAATTTGGTTTTGTTTTAGTTTTGACAATTAATAAATCCAAGTGGGATAATGTTAGATTTAATTTTTAAATCTCCATATGAAGGTTATATTAATTGTTGTTAAGACTAATTAGTTGATCTAATAAAATGAGTCGATGAGCTCTTATTTATTTCAATATGGAGTAGTTAGTGTGGATTTGAAAGGTATTTATTGATCCATGATGAACGAATTAATAATAGCTATTTTTAAAAATACTATCAAGTAGGTCATCTTTCCTAACCCTACTCATGTCATCCATGACGACTCATCTACAGAGGTCGTCAAGGGAATCAGAAAAATGGAAAATGTTAACATTGTTTGTTTGTGATCACTTTTTACAAATCTAATCAATCCAATTACGTGTTCGTCATGGTTAATTTCTATTGTGTATCATTGTTTTTCAACTTATATTTGATATTCTAAATGTATTTATGACGATTCGGGGATTTGATTTACCTATAAATAGATCACCAGTTGGCCTCAATAGAGATGCATCGTCAATGACCTTGCATGTTTGTCGATGCAAAATCTGAATCATTTTGTAAGATGATCAAACATTATGTTCCATAAGATTATCGTGAAACAATAATGATTATTTTTAATTATAGGTTTATGACATAATTTCGTTATGTCATTTCTTTTTTAAAAGAAAACCACGAAAGATTTTTCTTTGATCAACCGAATAGATCGTAAACCTGAAGGATCTTTTAAATCAGTTTTCGCTAACGAAGCTCATCACTACAAAGTAGTTCAACACTCAACAGATTTTAATTTTCTAATCTCTCCCCACATTGTAGGAGATAACTGAGTCGCTTATTATACGAGCCGAGGGTTATGTGACCCCTATCTTTGTTATATCATTAATAAAAATCACAATCCATAGAAATATATATACAATACTCTTTATTTTTCAATTTAATCGAAATATTTTGATTTAAAATGAAAATTTATTTGTATTGAATTTAATAGGTAATAAAAGTTTTATCTTTGTGAGTATACGAAAGAGAATAGTGAGAAAGAAAAACGGAAAAAGAATTAATGATGAGATGAATTGATGATGAGATAATTATTTGTGTGAAATAGATTTCAAAATAAAATAACTTTTCATTTATGACCCATATAAAAAAATATTTTAATTAATTTAAAACACAGATGATAATACATAACGAGTGAAATAATACTTATTTGTTTTCATAGTTTAATAATGGGAGCATATGTGAACCAAGCACCATCTATGATAGTGTTACCTCTACTGCTAGCTTGCTCCTCATTGTTAACACACACGCACAGATCTCATCATATTCACCCATCCCATCACATTAATACACACCAAATAATTTCCCTGACCTTTCCATCATCTTCATCATCTTCATGAAATTCCCCTCATCCCAAACACCCACAGAAACCCAAAAACCCATTCACCCAATCTCCCCACACATGTCCTCCTCCACCTCTCTCTCCCTCTCCTTCGACCCCTTCCCCTTACCCCAACAACAACCCCTCCCCACCACCACCACCACCATGAGCGGCTACTCGGACACGGGCACCAGCACACCACCTCGCCAACCCCCCACGGGATTCCTCCCCTTCGCCAACGGCTCCCTCAAACGCCACTACCCCACATCATCATCAGCACCACAACCAGATTCGTCCTCATCTCTGGTAACATACAAGGAGTGTATGCGGAACCACGCCGCCAGCATCGGCGGCCACGCCCTCGACGGCTGCTGCGAGTTCATGCCCTCTCCAACATCCACTCCATCTGTCCCGACTTCTCTGAGGTGCGCCGCGTGCGGGTGCCACCGCAACTTCCACCGCCGCGACCCCGACGATCCTCTCCCCATCCAACACCACCCCATATCATCCTCCGCCCCACCTCTTCCTCTGATTCCCCATCTCCCTCCTCCTCCAAGAAAGGACGGGGATCACAACTCCTCGTCCGCTCCCCACATGCTCCTTGCTCTCAGCAGGGAGCACGCGGGGACGGGGACGATGATGAAGAAGAGGTCGAGGACGAAGTTCACGATGGAGCAGAAGGAGAGGATGAGGGAGTTCTCGGAGAAGATCGGGTGGCGGATGCTCAGGACCCATGACGACATCATTACGGAGTTCTGCGACCAGATCGGGGTCGGACGAAGGGTTCTGAAAGTCTGGATGCATAATCATAAACACAACGCTGCGTTCGGGAACAAAGACGGATCGAACGAGACGTCGATGGATAAGAGCGACATTGGGAGCAAAGATGATGATGATCTTAGTGTTAGGGATTGTATGGTGGAGGGTAAAAATGCTGATAGTCGCGGTGAGTTCTATACTAATGGGCATTAAACGAGTGAATTCGATATTATTGGTCGATTTAGATAGCAGCCAGGAGTTTAGACTACTAATCTGCGAGGAACTGATTCACTGATGGATGATAATTTAGGGATGATGAGCATCGGTTAATCAAAGGGTTGTATATTCTAATTATGATTTCTCTTGCGGCTTTTGCATATACTTCTCCTATATTACAACTTGTTTATTAGTAGATGTTTTGTTTATTGTTAATTTAGTTACTAGTATTAGGAAAGTGATTATGTCATGGGAATGGAGGGAACAAGATAAAGTAAAGCGATATGGACACACACAACACACACAACACACACGATACTGTGCACACATGATTCTCGTCTTGATCTTCTGACAATGTTTGTTTCGATTCCCATCTACTATTTCTCGAATGCTGTTAGGGGCAGATTGGTCATTTTCGGAGTAGGTCTGGCTCATCAGTCATCACATGGTAAGCATCAATTTTTTCTGGGCCGGAGTAATTATATTAGTGTGTGGTGGTGGAGTTGTTCTTGTTGTCTTCTGTTGATCGTAATTGTGGGCAAGCAAAGCATGTGCTCGTGTGTAGGACCTCATCTCATCTTCTCGTGGATTTCCCTGTTTTTTACCGCAGTGAAAACGGATGTAAAATAAACATTGGTTGTAGATATATCTTGTTGCACTTCTAATTATGCACACTAACACAGTTGTTGTATTGGAAATTATAACAATCTACATTTCTTACACTGAGAATATTATAATGTGTCCCTTAGGTTTGTATTAAATCAGTTGACAGTATTAGTAAAGGAACAATCCACATGATCCCGAGGGATATTTTGTGGTGGGTAAGATTTGCACGATACTATCCAAATCAACATTGTGATATTCGAGTAGAAACCCAGTAGTACATTATTTTATTATGGAGAGATTGTTTCGTGTTAATCTCCAAGATTTAATAGTTAAGATATGCTTTTCATTAATGGGTTTTCTACGATGACTTCCAGTTTAATTTTTTTTTTTTGCAAAATGGATTCCTTGACTGACCTCACGATAGAACAAAATATTGTTAGACCATTTGTTGACCCGAACTTTCCTAGTTCATAGTAGCATGACAAGTGATTTATCTTGGAAAAACATGCTGGTAGCATATGGAATTTCTCCGATACGGTTGGAATTTATTGCACTAGGTTGGTTATGCGTATCCTTTTGTCTCATAGATTCTATAGGTCAAATTTTGACGACCCATATTTGTACAGCGCTTCCTTGCTAGTCAATCTCTAGCTACAAGCCTGAAATACCAGTACAACTAGCTAGTAATGTAATATACGGAGTATATGTGCGGTGTAGTTCTTGATAGTGGTAGTACTGCGAAAGAGCAATAGAGGTTGTTTTCATGTGATTATAATTACGTGACATACTGTTTCCCCCATATGCGTTGAACATTGATTTTTATGGATTCAGTTATGCGGGGTGGTGAACGGTGATCGATGCGTATCCTGCTAATAAAATTTGTTGTAAAAGTATGTATTGATTGAGTCAAAGTTGGCGGGGTTCTGCAGCCAGATTTTCCAACAATCGAAGCACGTAATTATGGTCAGACTTAGTATGTGATTTCTAACACCTTGATAAACTGGCTACGTTACTCGTCGACCCTAAAAGTTTTCACTTTTTCTCTAGAGAACTAACAATCAGGCATTATGCACCTGCATTAGCGAACATGGTGTGATCACCGAGTTGTTAAGCATTGCAGTTCTGAGGCCATGATCAGTCAAGACGAGAGAGAGCTTTGTAGAGATAAAAAGGATCACGATCATGATAACATATACAAGGAATTGTGAAGTTTAAAAAGTTGTTCAATGCGTTAGCTGTATCACCGGGCAAAATGCAACAACCTGAGGGTGGGGGTGGTTTAATTTGGTGGTGACATCATTTCTTGCAAGTCCAATTATCCGAGCCCAAATGGCTGTCAGAGCCCATTAAGCAACAGTTCAGCCCAAAGCAGTCACCATCCTTTCGTCATCCACTAATAGTATGCCACGTGTTATGCCTAGTGGATAACACTCAAACCGATATCAGCCGTCGGATCTAGGTCATTGAACCCCACTTTCCCATTCATATCCATCTCCTCCTCCTCCTTCTGTGCTCAACAACCCTTCAGCTCCATTCTGCGCCGCATTGCAGAGCAGAGGAAGAAGAGGGAGAAGATGGTGCAGAGGCTGACGTACAGGAAGAGGCACAGCTATGCGACGAAATCGAACCAGCATAGGATCGTGAAGACACCGGGCGGGAAGCTTGTATATCAGACCACCAAGAAGCGAGCCAACGGTCCCAAATGCCCCGTCACCGGCAAACGCATCCAAGGAGTATGAATTTTACTATTATTCATTCGTTCCTTGTCATCTTTCGATTTTTTAGGTTATTTAGGTCGATGATTCTCTAGAGTCGGGTGAGATATATGTTAAGATGATGTGCCCATTTTGATTTGTTCTCTCTAATGTGTTGCTTTATCTCTTGCATGTATATATTTCCACAGTTTAGTTCAAAGATTTGATTTCAGCGTTATGTGAGGCATTATCGCATATATGAATCTTAGCAGGTTCGTTTGTAGGAAATTTGTAGTTGAAATATGAAAGCAAACATTTCGAAAGCAATATTTTTCTGTATTTGGTTACCATTTTGATTTGTTTTTTACAGTTAGTGCCCTGTGATGGATAACATAACTCTGTTGAGCAGTTGCATATGTTTGTCCTCTAAGCTGCTCACTATCATCTTTCCACCACCACCACCATCATCAGTGTGTTGCTTCCTCTTCCTCTTCCTCTTCTTCCTCTTCTTCCTCTTCCTCTTCCTCTTCGTCTTCCTCTTCCTCCTCTTTGGCTGCTCTTGATGATGGTGATGATGTTTTCTTTTTCTGTGGTGGTGGTCTGATGGGGTGGAGCGGTCTTTGATGGATGGCATATGTTATGGCTGCAAATGATTTGTTTAAAGCTATGAGATCTGAGGGCTCCTAATTTGTAAACTCTCCTGAAATAGATTTATGAATTTTCCCTGTTTTGTTTGAATTCATAAAAAATTCCCTTTCATATTTATTATCAGGGCTTGATGAAGACGTGTCTTGACATACCCAAGGCTAGGTGTGTGTAATCAAAATCAATGTTCAAAATTAAGACATATAGGGAAGATGCATCAATGTGTCTCTTGACATACCCAAGATGCATCTTTAAGAGGGCTACTATCACCAATTTGTCCCAAATCTCAATATGCATCCATCCGAACATTTTAATCTTCATTGTTGATTTTTACTAGACACATCTAATCTTAAATGTGTCATGATGTATTTTTGTTTTCCCCTTATTATATTTTTGTTTTAATTCTTTGTCTTTCCTTGTTTTGTTGAGATGGAGGCTATTGGAATTTGGAACTTTTCCTTATGATGTAGTATGAATTAGATGAGCAGATGCATCTGTTGTTATTAGTCATTAGGCTTTGCTTTCCGCCACCTTCGCTGCCACTGTCATCATCATCATCATCAATTAATCAACAGTATCAAACGAGATCATCTTGCTTCTTCTTTGTTTCTCTCTTTCTTTTTATTTGCTGCACAGCTGCTTCGGTTGCTGTTGCAGTATAGGTAGTGGTGGGCAAAGGCCTTTGATGGATGCCATATGCACTTGTGTATGAGTCGTTGAAAGCTATGAGATCTGAGGGCAAAGTCTTTGTTTTTCATGAGAAACAACCGCAAATAAATCTGATTTGCATGTGGATCTCTTTTCATTCTTGGACTGCGTTGTTTATGATGGTAATAAGGCATTCGCTTGCTTTGCACAACCTCTATATAGATTTATATTGCTTGGAGATTATGAAAAATATAGTTCCTAGTTGTTAGAGCTATATGAGCCAGTTTTGTGTCTAAGTTGCTCTTGCTTGTTTTTGAATTTTTGTAAATGGGATAGCTTTCACATTACCTGGATAGAAGAAATAAGTAGCATGCTCTTAAATTGGCTAGAGGTAACGATTTTGGTATATATGTCACTGTATTGCAGATTCCTCACTTGAGGCCTGCAGAGTATCAGAGGTCTAGACTTCCAAGAAACCGAAGAACAGTGAACCGTCCCTATGGTGGTGTTCTTTCTGGAAGTGCTGTTAGGGAGCGGTATGTGCACTTCATAATGATCAAACAATGTCGTTTTTGGCTTCGTTTTACTTCTTATACTTATCTGAATGGTTCTGTTCATCTTTGGGTGATGCAGGATTATCAGGGCATTCCTCATTGAAGAGCAGAAGATTGTGAAGAAGGTTTTGAAGCTCCAGAAGGCCAAGGAAAAGCAAACTTCCAAGAGCTGATCTAGTTGTTTGAAAGCCTCAGTGACCATTTTTGAATGTCGTGGACCGGATCGATTGTGAAGCAGTGTTGGATGTAACCTAGGCATTTGGAATTGTTTCCATTAATTACCCTTGGGCTGAACATTTGGTTGTGAACAGTTGCGTTGATGATGATTTAATGTTGCTGGTGTTTGGATATTGTTATAAGAACTTTTGTTGAGCATATCGTATCATCGTTCGCTGTTGTGTTTTGTAAGATATTGTTCTCCAGTTTATAAGCATGTTGTGGAGTTTGGTCATTTTTAATGAGTAGACACTTTTAACACACTGGTTTTGTTCATTTGATATTTGGAAATGGGACTGACTTCAGCCGATGAGGATTGTGGAATCGTTGCTATACCACATCAGGCGTTATATGCACCATATATTCAACCTGCAGAATTTGCGCATTATCAGGCGACAGATCCTATGAAAATTGGATCTTTCCCGCTTGTTATAGTTTAGTTGTTGTCGTGCTAACTTTTCCAGGTATGGAAAGAAATGGATACATGATACATTATGTTATCAGCACTTCGTTCTTCATACGTATAGACAACAATAGCACATGGCTTGAAGAATGTTTACATAACGAGAAACGGATTCAGTTTGGTCCGATCAGTCGCCTCTCAGAAGATCGTATCCTGCTGGTTGCTAGCTATTGAGATGCTTGTAGCAGTTCCTTGATGTCGTAACCTTGAAGCTACATAGGAAAATACCCAACAAAAGCGCTTTTTATAGATGATGCAATGTCAACAAAACAACATGAGATTTCGACGGCACAAGACAACATCTACCTGGAGAAATGTAAGAAGCAAAATCACCCCAGAATTCCAAAGAGAGTGGACGATGATCGGGGTCAATAAGTTACGTGTCTGGGCATAGGAAAGCCCCAAAACAGTTCCTGCATCAATGATGAATGGACTTTTAGGTTCTAACAATGAGTCAACAACGACAAATGGATTGAAGATCACAGTAAGCAATGGGCGTCTGAACACTATTTTGGTAATTATACTGGCTAGTGAGATTAGAGTGCATGAAACAGGATGTACCAAGAAAAAACAGCTGGGGGAATTCTCCAGGTGTTAGATGAGCAAGGGAAAATGCAGTAGCGCTTATGACGATGGACAGGGGGGTCGGGACCCTGCAAAACTAAAGATCAGAAACAGATAAAGAATAGTTTGCAAATGATAAACTTGAGCAACTAACTGAAATATCAGTTTGATTATGTCTGCATGAACAGAACACGATATTATTCATGCAACCGAAGCTTGCATATTCTGTTCAAATATTCAGTATTCACTGTAGTCCATTCAACAACTTATACCCTATTTGGAAGCCACTTCTCTAGTTAGAAGTGTTTAATATGCAACCCCATGAGTTGATTCAAACTTTCCAGTTTAGTTTTTCTACTCTTAGGTGAATATTTGCCACATATTAATGTAGAAGAGCAGATGACACATAAGAAAGACGAATATAAAAGGATAGTACCATTTGGTTAAGGATGCCATGAGAAATCCTCGAAATAAAGTTTCTTCAAGCACTGGAGCAAGGACCCCCGTGATGCCGACCAGGCAAAGGGTGCTGCAATCAGTAAAGAACCAACTTAGCCCACATCATTGATCCAAATATGATGAACATAAAAAACCGAACAGCTCAAAGTAATGAGATAGTTTATACTACGAAGCACAAGCATAACACGAGAGAACGGAGATATGACTAAAAGAGCATCTGGATAGTACCTAACACTTGATGATCCAATCAATGGAAGCAAAAGAACCAAAGCATCTGTCTGAAATTTTAATAAGCACCACCAATGCCAGAATAAACGTGAAATTTAAAATAGATTTAGAAATACCAAGAATAAATGCATAACTAAATTGACCACTATACAATCAAGATCAGCTAGCTGATCACATAACGGGAATGTTGGAGCTGGTTGTACTTGATATAGTAAAAAAGAAAAAGGGAAAAGAAAAGAAATGACCAGCAATAGGGGAAAAAAACTGCTGGGCACATAACTGCTAATATGGCACATTAATCTAACCTCTCTCTGTGGGTGGTTCTCATCACTGAAGTAGGACATGGCAAGTCCGAGCAATGCAATAGAGCCAAGGGCCCCGGCGAGGCCAATTACTGCCCATAGCAGCCATCCTTTCTGTAAGTTGAATGGTTCCCTAAGGTCTGCAAGAAGATGACTGATCTCAATAGACAAAGTAGAAGGATTCACCAGCAAAAGTAATTATTCAATAGAAGTCAAATGAAGCTGAAGCCAATTCCTCTAGAATGATCACAATACAAAGGAAGCCCATCATACAAAAACCAATAAAGCGTTATCAATCAAACTAGCAAACAACCAGACAATGTTTAGACTGATACCATAGCGGAAAACCTCATCAGGAAGTGGTTGGAAGGATTTGGTAATAGTAAAGAGGGCTCCCAGTACAGCTACAGTGGTAATGCTGGCGAAAAACAAGAAATACAAATCCATTAGATTCTCGTTACATCGAAAAATTTTAATTCAGTATGCAGGAGATCCAATTTCTAGAATAGCATGAAGTGAATGCCAATCAAAAAAATGCTGCTCGGTCTCGAACACATTCCGTTCTCATTAGTCAGTTTTGAAAAAGGAGTTCTTGAGCTTTGGTGGTCAAGTAAATGCTGAACACACAGAACTACTGAAATCACAAGTACCAGTGAGAAGTGAACAATTCATACCCTTGATCAACAAAGAGCAACTCTGCTTTCTCATCCAAACTTAATTCACTGATTTGAAGTCCTAGATATGGAACTGCTGCTGTCTCCACCAATCCTGCCAAAATAAAACTGCCTGGAAAGAGTATCAGGTTTCCATCATTTGGAGGAATGCATTAAGAATTATTAGCTAGAAGATGGGCAAAAAATGGGAACTTGTTTGCATATTGGTATTAATGAGGAGTACACTCAAGGAACTCACCCCCAAATACAAAAGATGATGCTTCCCATATGAACCAACATAATAAAAGGAGCACGGATCAAACCTTAGTCCACAAGCAAAAGAAGTAAGGAGAACTGTTTGCCATGGCCAAGGGACATCCCAACGCTTAAGAATTGGCCATCCAGGTGTCGTATCCTGAATAATCCACACTTGTTAGGGAACTAAATTTGCATATACATCTAACTAACGAAATCGGCTCATAAGTTGGGATAACTATGAAAGAGAAGAAGTGAAAACAATGCGAAGGACTCATGGTTGCATGTATAAGTCGAGTCATCAATGCCGCTACTAGACACTAGGCCGTAAGTATTCTTCTCAGTCTGTAGTGTGTAAGAAAAGGCATTCCAATAAACGAAACAGAAGAAAGAAAAGAATCCCGAATCGTCTCATAGAGCACGGAGTTTACTACTACTTTGTAATCAAAGTATAAGATGACAAGATGCCTAACAAAGAGTGGAGCAGGATTGAACAGCGTAAACAATGAAAAATACAGCAACAAGTTTGCCACTAGGGCACAAGCGTATGTACCATCTAATTTCATGCTCTAAGAACAAGTCCAACCATCACCTAAAAATGATGTTATTTCTATAATTTGACACCAAATGAAAAAAAAAGTGCTTCAACAATGAATTAAAACTAATGTCAAAATAGAACAAAGTTATAATTAGTTTTATATTTGACACCAGTTAATACACATATTCTTGTCACGTCATCAATGATGATTTTTTTTTGTTTATTCTTGTTTAAAAAATTACCAATTGGTTACAAAGAAAATATTTTAATTAATAATTAGACAATTATATAGTTGAAAAATCAAACATTTGAATAGAAAATTTAAGTAAAAAAATAGTTGAAAAAATGTAGAAATCCATACATGTTGAAAATTTAATGAAAAAGATCATAAATTAATATTTCATTGGTAAATCGTAAAATGATAAGCTAAGAATGTTGAG
This sequence comes from Drosera capensis, assembly GCA_001925005.1. Classification (NCBI taxonomy): domain Eukaryota; kingdom Viridiplantae; phylum Streptophyta; class Magnoliopsida; order Caryophyllales; family Droseraceae; genus Drosera; species Drosera capensis. Next base: position 95,160 of record LIEC01011982.1, read on the forward strand.
ATGTGAGAAGATTTGTTATCATTGAAACTTTTGGGAAATAGCTGCAAACATTGGTGCGAAAGTTTTATAATAAGAGCCAAATACACTTTTTGAGATGTGAGAAAATTTGTTATCATTGAAACTTTTGGGGGTGTAAAATAGCTCCAAACATCATAGCGAGAGTTTTATAATTAGAGTCAAATATACTTTTTGATGACAAATTATAGAAATGACTACATTCATTTCAGCACAAGGTTGGACTGCTCTAAGATGGAAAGTTCAAACTATCAATCAACTCCAAACCTACAGGCTACAACACAACAATCTTATAGGCATTTCAATCTCCACAAATGAATGAGGAACCCAAGTCACAATTTCAAAGAGTTGTCCTGAGCAGCAATACGCATAATCGAGGAAGAATGCGAACGGTACCTCGTCAGTGGGTTTGGAGTAGCAAATGACACCCAAACCTCGACCAGGCAACAAGCTGAGACTTGTCCCACAGCAAACACGAACAGGCAATTCGAAAGAGGAGGAGAAGGCGCTTGATCGAGAGAACGTCGATACAGCTGCTCCGGTTGCGGCGACGGAAGAGAAGGTAGCGGGCTGTTCGCGGTGAGATCGAGGGAGCGGTGAGCTCGATTTCATGCGGTGGGCGGAGAATTTGCAGGGGAAGAGGAGAGATGGAGACGATGAAGCCATTGTCGCCAACATCATCGACGACATGCGCGGCTGGTATGATTCGAGTGACGAGGGACTCCTCCCCGAACAAGGCGACGATATGAGATAATGTCGCTGAAAAATAAACGGGCTGGGGAGTGTGTTATTCGGAAATTGATGTTGGGTTGTTTTAACCTCGCACAGAATTTATGGAACTCTTGTTCACTCCGACGATAGTCAAAGGTTGTTGATAAGCGGCTCAATCCTCCCTCGAGATAAAGAATTGGTAAAGATAACTAATGCCTATATCTATGTCTTTAAATAATCCTGTCGATTGATTATTATGTGATGTCGAATTATAAGACACCTTTGTTTATGCCTTCAGGTAATTCTGTTGATTGATAATTATGTGATGTCGAATTAAATGGCCCCGTTGCCAGCAGGATAGAAAGAGATCACCAGATAGGTAGTGGTAGTATAAGCTGGTCACAAGCCCAAGCAAATATCATTCAACTATAGCCAAATGTGCCAAAGTTGCGTCAGACGAACAAGGCATTATCACATAACAAGGCTAGAAGATCATCTGAAATTACAACCACATAACAAGAAGTTCAGCACACCTGCAATGCTGGACAAGACAATGTAACAGTGAGAAAACAATCAAGACTAGAGGGACGGTGCTTGCGACGATGTAATATCAGAGACTTGATGAAGAAATCATCAATACTCCAAATCAATTATTTAGCACAAGAGTCGGTGCAAAGTTGAATCAAACCTCATCTGAAAAGCTACTCTTAAGAGACCTGATCCAACATCTATTGATAGTGTTCCACAAAATCAAAGTCAACTGATCTTTCAAAACTTTACATGGACAAAGCAAAATAAGAGCAGGAAAACATGTATCTAATGAGTCGTATCAACGGTATAGGATACAAGGAGGCCGAGAGGAGGAGGACTACCTCGAGTGGCACACTTTTCACAAAATGTCGGCTACAAGAAACAACCAATCTAATCAAGCCTCTTTATACTCCTTTGAAGGTCGTGCCTCAAAGCCTCCATCTTCTCTCTTCTCCACTGAATAAGGCATGTATGTACCGAGGATTTTGTCCCACATCACGAAGAATGGCTGTGAATAGTTGTATTTGTTGCCATACAGCTGGTGGTGGACATCATGGTAAGCAGTATTGTTCCCGAAGAACACATGAAAGAGGTTCCCGGGGAGCATTAGCCCGCAGTGATCGTCCACTGTCTTTATGGTGGCGAAGGAGAAGAAGAAGATTGAGGCTCGAGGCGACATGCCAGAAACAAGGAAAGATATGGCCCCACCAATGGTGTCTAGGATGAGACCCTCCAAAGGGTGATTGTACAGAGCCCCATAAGCATAAGGGACAACAAGCCGGTGGTGTTGAGAATGGATATGCCGGTATAGGAACTTATTCTGATGCATGTATCTGTGCATGAAATATTGCCAGGTATCCAGACATATCATCGCTGTAAGGAACTGCCCGAGTAGAACGACAATGGAAGCATTCCCTTCACCTCCAGCCTCGCCAGAATTATCCGCCACCTACAAATAAAGCACAGCTTAAGTCAGGAAGAATGTCACTTCACTTGTCAAATCGGTTACTGAAAAACATACAAGAAAGATCACAAAGCTCAGGACTAGAAGTGAAGATAAAGGGACAGGACTATTAGATCAGATGATACATCGTGGTAATTAAAGAAAAATAGTGACTCATAGTCATTAACCAAGGTACATCGGCTAACTCCATAATAAAATTTTAACCTGAGTAAAACACATTATAAAAGAGAACAAAACTAAGTAAACGAAAAGAAATAAAGAAGACAAAATAAAGTGACGGTGAGAATGATGGTAGAGCAACCAGCAAAATAGAGACTGGAAAAGGAGTTATTAGAAACCACTGATTCAAGAGAGAGCCTCTTACAAACTTGTCTCAACCTCATCTATGCAGATTTACGACATCCTTGTCAAACTAAAAGTTATAGTTATCCCGGTTAAATGCAGTCCTTTGATAACAGACGCTGACACTTGCTCATGCTGCGTCGCTGCCAAAAAGGAACAGAACAAATCACAGATGCACATATAGTCGACCTGAGCCTAGGGCCATTTTGCAGCGATAGGTATGAGTGATCAACCTAAGTCAATTTGGCTTCTTGCAGAGTGGGCACAAGAAATTAAAATTCAGTTCCATGGGAAGCAGGGAAGAATGTTATGCAAAGCCGCCAAAGGTCATTTTCACCAACATCAATTGCAACAAAATTGAATCAAAACAAATGAATCATGCACTCAAATTTCATTCTTGTCATGGACTCAAGGGTTACTTTCAAGGAAACTATTCATAGGACATTCAACAGAATAATGAACCACGGGTGGGTGGAACCCGAAGAAGAAGACAAAAAAGACAATCGTGGGCATTAGGAAGTAGCAAAGCAGTTGGGAAATAAGGAACATATGTGCATGACATTATGTCGAAATAGCCTCTCAAAGATGAAATAATTTCTTCCATAATGAGCAACCAGACAGGTTGCCCTTATTTCCAAAGTAGAAACCCACAAAAACCTGTGCATCAGATGGAATACAGATATGGCAAAGATAAAGTTCATGCCATACAGTACTATCCATGGAAAAAGGAAAAAGAACAAAAAATAGTTTTTCCTTCAGGAGACGACAGAATCCATACGCCAAAGGTCATACAATCACATAGATAGAGAGAAGTAGTATCATTTCCCTAGCATCTTAATCCATCTATCTCGATCGAAGAAGAAGAACATATACTTGTTTATTTTGCCAAATTCATAAAAGAATAAGATCATATGGCTGTTAACAAATCCAAGAATAGAGCCTATAGAGGTGCCTTGATCCTAATCCTTGATAAAAACCACATAAACCATCATGTCACACTTTGAACACGAGTATTTCAACACTCAATAAGATGTGATCCTAAGGATAGAGATACAATGTAACAAGCACATGCTTAAAGCAAAGAAAAGAAGCTCAAGGCATGAGAAAAGTTCCTAAAAGGAGAAAAACAGAATACTACAAATAAACTGAAGCTTATCTTTCTATTAAATCACTTCAAGTGCCTATAACCCAGAAGAAGTATAGGTTATTTTCAATCATTTTTATTGACAGGGACAAAAGAAGAAAAATAAAATTAGCCGACTCGAGTAGCATTCTATAATTGTATGACCCTTAATAGAGAATCAATAACACCATATCTAGCATTTGACACGCATTAAATTTATTGCGACGGTACATCATCCTAATAATATTTGGCTTCATTGTGCCATCCAAAACCTCGTGAATCCATACCTAATAACGAATTGTAGCATCTTATTATTTCATCCTAACTCTTTTCAATTCTAAGGGAGTGTGTAAAAAGATATTTATATCTACTGCCCACCACTTACCCGTAGAATGACAAGGTCATCTCTTTCTAATAATCATTCGGCTAGCAATTTGACACCAGAATTGGTCAGTTCACAACTGGGCATGAAAAAACATCCCAATTCGAGAAAACACAGTTGACAAGTAAATCAAGAACTGCAAAATTTTAGTCCCCTTGATCATATATTTTCATTTTTCACCGCACTCGGCTTCTTGCACAATCATACATATAGACATGTAAATGTATCCAAGATCAAGAAACCAAAAAGCAACTAGTAACAATCCATAGCTCAAAAGCAGATCAAATCCAACAACCCAAGAAGATCGATAACACAAATCAAGAAATCGCAGCACGAATCGATACAAACCGTGAACAAGATTATGGCAACGATGGCCTGACCAGTCTGCTGAAGAATCACACCCTTTACCACAGTACCCTTCGACACAAGATTCTTCTCATCCTCATCTTTCCTCGAATGCAGCCTATAATTCTCAAAAGAACCCAACCACACATAAATCCCAGCGTACACCCAATACACCACAATCGGCACAAAAGTCCCCAGTAAATGATCAGACACCTCCAACTCCATCACACACTTTCCCAACTCCAAAAACCCACATACAAATTCCCAAATCAAAACAAAATCACCAACAGGGTACACTCAATTCTCAAAACCCTAATCAGAAAATCAACAAAGATGAGAGCTTTGATGACTTTAGGGGGTTCTATGTGGGGAAAAATCAAAAGGGTAGGTTTTGATTGATGGGTTGTTACAGTTCCGCTATGATGAATGATGACAAAGGGGCTCGTGATAAAAATTGATGAAAATGGGATGACTAAGATGCAAGATTCGAGAGGGGAGGAGATTTTGACAAGTAGTCGATTGACTGCATGCGAAGAAAGGATGCTGCGTCTCACTATTGTGGTAATCTGAGAGGCTGCGAGCAGATCTGTTGATAGAATTTGATTTGTCTGAGGAGTTGAATTCAAAGCCCACGCTGAGTAGCAAAGCACATAGATATTTGAGGGTTATTCAACGGGCTCGTTATGATTTGGTGTGCTTATGTGAGACGTGTTCATTTGGAGGATCATATGACTTATAAGAGCTATAATCGTACGATTCATGTTTATGATTAAAATAGTTGAATTGCTAGACATTGATCAGAGTTGTTTTTAAAACCTTGAGATGATTCGAATTTAAGAATTTGAAGTGATACTCAAACTATGATGGGAGTAATTATAAGTGTGATCAGATGGATGTCATTCTCAATGCAATGACCACAACCAAACAACAAAGCAACAGTGATCAATTACAATAAAAGAATGATGAGAAACATAGTTCTACAAATATATGCAAACTCAGAAGCGGATAGTTACACAATCTTATCGTCGTTGTATTATTACTTTTGCAAGTGTGAATCACCAATAATATTGTTTTGAGGGGAATCATATATGACGACATGATAAGAAAGAAGGGAAAAGTCATGCAGTGGATAACTTCAACTGCTGATCACAGAAGCCTGTCTCTACCAGAATCACAGGATGGTTAGAAGATCCTCACGATCAAAGGTAGCAAATACGCCGCTTTCAAAAATAAAACAAAATAGCAAACACGAGGACAATAGCATTTATAAGTTATAACATCACCTGGTGACACGAGGACAACACCAATTACAGCATCATCTGTAGTCAAAATCCAAGTACCTTGTACAGCAACAAACATGAATCGATGGAAAAAATATATATAAATCCTTCATTCTTCCCCTCATGGGCATCAAATCAACCGCCCGAACAGCAGACATGCACCTACAACGAATCAAATGCAGCAACGAACTAACCATTGACAATTCTTTACTAGCAGAACTAGGCAGCAAGTTAATCGATTGAAATTAAAGATGGAAAATAAACATTCCCTTGCCATTGGAATCCAACAACCCCCGACAACCAAACAAGGGTTCAATGCCATTACAGTTGCAATTTCCTGCGCTAGCCGGACAAGCAACAACTAATGAGACAACAGAGTCTTTTTGTTTCTTCAAGCAAGGTACCGATACAATTTCCTATCCACATTGTCCCTTTCCAGGAAGTCTCGCTCGATAAGAGACTCAATCCGCTTTTTGATCTCCACCGGATTAGGCAGGAACCGTGACTGCAACTGCTTGGTGACCTCGGTTATGATATTGTTGTGATCAAGGACTTTCCTAGATTTCATGATCCTCACAATGGCTGCCTCGATCTGGGGTTTCCTGTCCTCCTCCACCCTCTGCCTTGTCTCTTGCTTCTCCGGCTCTGACTCCTTTTGAGCAACTACAGTTCCGATCTTCACCTTATAGAACTTGCTTGAGAACTTTTCATTGAACAATATGACGTCGTTTTCACCTATGTCTTTGCTCATGGGTTCTTTTCTGAGGATGTTCTTGCCCTTGACACAGGCCAGAGATTGCAAGCACCTCTTCAAGTCGAGTGCCGGTATTTCTGTGGCCTGCTCAATCTCCTTGTAGGTAAGCTGGTCCGTGTTGTTAAAGAGCATTATGACACACATCTGGTAGGTGGATACGTTCAGCTCGTGTTTCTGGCCTTTCCCAAACGTTGCTTTTATGTCAGCCGTTCCCATATTAGTTTGCCATGTCAATCTCCTGCCGGTGTGGGTTCCAAGGTAATAAGACCGAAACTTCTCACAAATGGACAACAGTTCAGAGGGCAAGTTACATATTGGACAAGGCTGTGTGGGCCAGTGCCCGGTCGTCAATACCTGAACAGTTAAGGTCGGTCCATCTCCTAAGTCAGCGCCTTGGCTAGCATAAAACCCTTGCATAGTATCAACAGAAGTCTTCATATCCGAGAACATGCCTTCTAGTTTAGAAGTAAACTGGTACCCACATTCTGTCTTCAGCTTGACTACTAGGCTTCTTTCAGCATCATCGGAGACGGTTTTCCCTGACAGGAGTCTTTTAGCCAAATGCTGTTTATAGTACTTCTCAAAAACATCTTTCTCCTGCAAGTAGCGGAACAGCATCATCACCTTATCAAGCACAATCTCTACATCCTCTTCACTGACACCCTTGAGACCTTTCCTAAGTTTATC